>CM040421.1:43133751-43196251 GCA_022702705.1 Papilionanthe hookeriana x Papilionanthe teres
TACTTACATTATAAAGAAAATATGATTGTCTAACTTTGGAGAGACAGTGAGATTAGCCATGTGCTCCAACTAAAAAAAAAAAAAAAAAAAAAAAAAACCCAGTGAGGCAGTTAGCAAATAATAGAATAAAATACTGTCAATTAAAATAAGATTAACCTCTTAACCACGAATTAGAGTTGATACAACGAATCTCGTGACTCGAGTTGTCTCTTTCCATTTCTACAAGACCCGAAAGATCTGGAACTCTGCAACAGGAAAAACCGACGCAGAGGAAGCTAATAAGATTTTCCGGCTGTTTATCGCCCTGAAACTGTAAACTTCTTTTTTACTCCTTTATTTCTCTAAGTTCCATTTACAGTGCTTCCTCTTCTTACTGGTTTTCCTTCTCTCTTTGGTTTCAATTTATCTCAGTCAAAGGAACCAAATTTTAGCAGCGTTTAGCCAAAAGTTTTCTTTTTTATTATCCCTCTGCCTCTCTAGCTGTCTTTTCTCTGTAATTTTTGGAGCCGAAGTAAAATCTTTGATGTAGAAGGAAGGTCTACTAAAGTTCTAATATATATGTATATAGGCAAAAAGATAATCTGGATTTGTACAAACACTTCGCAATTAAAATTGGTCGCCAGAGTCCCAAAAATTGAAAAATGAGGTGCAAAGAAAGTTTTTTCTTATGTATACTTCTTGGGGAGCTTTTTATTTAAAGAATGTAGGTGATGTTCTGAATCATGATTTTAACAACTTTCATTTACTAAATGCCTTAAATTTTTTTTTTTTTTTTCATGCGGCATCATCATTCGAAAAATAAAAAGGAAATCTTGGGGGAGTTGAGTAGTCGTCGGAGAGAAAAAAGGGGAAGCATGCTCCTGTTTTCTCTTCTTCCAGCTGTGGGTGGAATTTCTGTTCACTCTTTCTGTTATTTATTATCAAATGAATCAGTAAGAAGAAAAAGCCATTCTCTGGTGTGTTTTTTAAAGGAAGATTTGCATTGATAAAACTTAATTCCTATGTATTTTACATATCTAGCTCCTAAACTATGATTTTTACACTTATGTCACCTTACCTATGAATGGAAAAAGTGTATTTTCGTTTTGTGTGATATGAAAGATTTGGGTTGGATAAACACATTAGAATTCGGTGCTATGTATGTAAATGCCCCTTTTTTAATTGTAAAAAAACTTCATTTTGTGAGTCTAGGAATTGAAATTTCTGTGATGTTGAAATTGCAGTGTTAATTTATTCCGTAGGGAAGAGAGAGAACCTTCGCTATTGGCGCTTTGGAGTCCACCATTGCTCTTTTATTTATAGATATTTGGTACCTTTCATCTCTACCTACTTTATCAATCCTTCGTCATTTAAACACAAAAACCTGTTTTTTGCCCCTAAAAAAAGGAATTTGGAGTCTAAAATATATAAAATTTGTATCTTGGTTTCATCTGTGAACTTATCATGTAATTATTTTCTCTAACTTCTGCTTACTGTTTCAGCCACTTACTCAGCACAATTAAACTCTCCATACTCCTCAGCCCTGTCATTATAGCCGTAGTTCCCTCAGCCATTAATCATGTTGGCCCACTTTAATTTTATTATATGAGTTGCAGTGAAGTTTACTCTGTAAAACATGATTTCTTCAGAACTGGTTTTATTATTTAAGAATAAAAATCTTCATTACTGATATAAAAACTTCTCTAAATGCAGGCAGTTGTTTTTAGTTACCTTCATTAAAGCTTTTGCTTGGTGGATATTGAAATGGAGGAGGTTATGATTCAGGTAACTTCATATAAATTTTATATATGCTTCTTAAATTGCTCATCCAGATTCAATATGTTTATTTTATGGTAAAAAAAATAAAAAATTACTACTCTATTAAATTGCTGGAACTATTAGTTCCCACCTGCCAGACTGGAACAATAGAAAAGTTGTGAGGAGCTTTGATTGCTATAATTTCCTAAATTTATGTAAAATCCTGAAAATGATGAGCTCAAAGAAAATCATTAAATTCATTGTTGAATATTTATGCTGCAGTGGGACAATCCATACAAGGCTCTTAAAGTTGATACTTTTAGTAGTTGGTGGTTTCTGATATTCGCACATTCTTCTCTGTTTTCTCCTGTATAAGTGATGTAGGAGTTGATAAAATATTTTCAAAGTTTGTAGCTTGGGGTGTAGAAGAAAGTTTCTAGCTAGAACAAGTGAATATATCACTTTGCAGAATCTGTAATGAAGATTGTCTGTGAGGTAGTGAATATTTATCCCTGTTGCGTGGCAGGTTTCAGTCAGGTTCTCTGGGCTTCAATTACTTGTTGAAAGTTTTTTTGATGATGCTTATGATAGGCAATGCAAATTTTGCTTTTTTTTTTTAATTGAGTTCATTCTTTTACAGAGCACTATAATGGCCACGGATAAAGCAGCAATGCAGTCATACATATTAAAAGCCTGAAGCATCAGCCTCCTGATAAAAGTTGCTGTGGGAGTTCTGTAAGCAGCAACTTTCTTTATTTCAATTATGTTCTTTGTTCTTCTTAACAAAACTTTTTATTTAGCTCAGGATATGTCTGCAAATCTTACATAGTGTGTGTGATTTTTGTTATAACGGGTTTGCAGAAATCTCTTGTTCGCAAGAGTTCCTGCCGGATGGAGAAGCAGGAAATGGAGGAGCCATCAAAAAATCTTTTTGTGAAAGGCACGCAGCAATGAGTGATCTTATTTTCTTTAAAAAAACTCCTTTTTAGCCTTTTTCAATTCTGTTTAAATAATAGATTGCTGTGCATCAGTTCACTCAGCATTAGATGTTTGTTTTTTTTGTATTATAAACCATCCTAAATATATCTAATTATGTTATTTGATTTAAGTTAGCTCTGCGGCTTAACTACTTGCAGTTCTGCCTCCGCTGTTGGATCAACTGAAGCCTCCATTGGTTCAGAACAAAGCTCTGATAACAGTACCTTCTGTACTTAATAGCCCTATTTCAGCTGATTCTGGGGAGGGAAGAAACCGAAGGTTCCAGCGTTGGAAAACCATTCACCCACGGAAAATCCTCCTCTTTTTTGCGACCATGTAAGTCCCTCTCACTCTGAAATAAATTGGTTAGAACTCAGAGTGTATAATTCTTGACCAAAGTAAAGTGCCAAAATAGCCTTATAAATTACTTTAAAGAGATTAGAAGGACAAAAATCATAAAAGGGAAACGATCCTTCGATAACAAAGATAAACATAGAGTCAAAATAACAAACATAACTCAAAAAAATAAGCCCATCTGCATAGGATATCTCCATTGAAAGTATTTCCCCAACTGGTTGCATCTTTTGTCCAACATCTCATATTTGTTGGGAGATTTTTTTGGAGCAATGATGGAAACCGAAAGGCTTAGATGACTCGACCGATTAATTTTTGTGTTGCAACACATAATTCTTGCTGAACTCACTGGTTATGGATTTCTGGTTTTCTTTATGATATCTTTTGCTGCTGGGGATGGATTGGCAATGTGGTTTTTCTTGGTCTTCAAACCCAATTTCTTTCTTTTTGGTGACATAAGCTGAATGCACTCTCTTTTTTGATGATTTATTTCTTCTCAAAGTAGTTCGTTGACAATTTACATGGGTGTCATATTCCTACAGTCTGTAAAAATGTTGAATTAGACATTGGATTTTTTTCATGGGGCTGAAATAAGACTATTTTTGGCCCCATTAAAAGAGTGTGTGAAATAATTTGACATTTTTATAAACTCTAAGATTAAAATGAGCTTCTGTAAATAGTCAAAAGATTATTTTGACACTTTTTGGTTTCTGAATCTGATTACCAATGATGTAGTCTTACTAAGTTGACTCGGATCGTGTTAGTTGGACTTTTAACTTCAAAAAATTTATTGTGTTTTTCTTTTGTCTAATTAGTAAGTTAAAATAGATTAAGATGATAGTACGCCTAATTTATGTTATGAAGCATCAATTCAAAAGTAAGTATGATGAAATACACAAAAACTAAGATGTGATGAAATAGTACCAAAAAAAAGAGCACAATTTATATGTTTGGCTTAAACAAACTTATATCCATACAAGAGGAGATAAGATCCAATCAACTAATAAAGAAAACATAATTATGTAGCACAATCTCACCAATCCTTCCCAAAATTGAATAAAGTCTTGCTCAACAAATAAAAAGCCTTCAAGTCCCTCGAGAAAATCTAAAAACAATAATTTTGTAGGGTGAAAAAACAAGAAAATTAAGTACATGTGGGATCCGAAATTTCGGAAAGTGCATCGGACTCTCGTCGAGAGCTTAACACGGTGTGTGTTAAGTTTCATGTTGAATTTTCAGAAGGCAGTTGAGGTAGTAAATAAAATACTACCCAGAGATTTCATCCGCATTTTGCGAGGACTTTAAGATATGGGGTTTGAGGTTTCCCATAAACGCAAGCCCTTGTGATTAATTACCCCTCCGGACAACAAGAGAGAACTTTCAATTAAGGTTAGTCATTAGGTGCTAAGTATTCGGACTTAGTATATAATAGCAGTAAATTGAGAATTTAAATTATTAAAATTATCGTGTTTTGAGTTTGAATTTAATGATATATTTGATATGACATTGGTTCTTTGTGAGCTCGAGTCAGCATTAGATTTGTCCACCTTGACAAACGGTTGTTGAAAGTGGATGAAATTTTGCCCTAAAGCATTAGGCGGCATAATTTTTCATTTAAATATTATATTTTTTTATGATTTAAAATATTTTTTTTTTATAAATAAACTCTTCTGGTTGAAATTTACAACTAACACGGCCATCATCGTGATCGATGTCTTTGAACCCTGTCAACTCTGTCTCACTCACAGATGATTAAACTCATTAAAATAATTGAATTCAAAATAGATTTTGAGACATAATTTTAAAATAGACCCCTCCGGTTGAAATATTCTATCAACTTGGTCATCGTTAGATATACTATAACTTATACCAATAAAACATTGGTTTTGTCAACACGAGTCCTCGTAAGGAGGAGGATCATACTAGCTTAGTGAGGGGGTTCAATTCTGTCGACTTATTTCCCCGTGGGAAGGAGGATCAGATTGGCCAAAACGTGACACTTTGATCTTGTCCTATAGGCAAGACGGTCCTGTGCTTGCGCAACATTCTTGGATGCATAGGAAATGTAGAGGCACATCAGAGCAAATGCGAGTATTCTATGTTATTTGTTTGAGTTAATTTTTAGATAGCTTTGCATGTATTTAGGAGCATATTGGTTTGAGTTTAATTGTTTGTTTAACCCATGCGATATTCTCATACCTTATGTTCGAGCAATTAAAACGTTGGTTGGAGCACATACGGGTATTTTATATTATTGGTTTGAGTTGATTTTTAAATGCCTCTACACGTATTTTAGAGTATGTTGGTTTGAGTTTAAGCGTTAGTTCAACCCGTGCAGAATTCTCAGACCTTATGTTTGAGCAATTAGCACGTTAGTCGAAGCACATGCGAGTATTTTATATTATCGGTTCGAGTTGGATTTTAAATACCTCAACACATATTTTGAAGCATATTAGTTTGAGCTTAAGCGTTTGTTTAACTTGGGTATCATTCTCGGACCTTGTGAACGAACGTTCAACACGTTGGTCGGAGCACATGCGAGAACTTCATATTTGCCAATTATGACTAACTTTTAGGGGGATTTATTGTTATTTACGAGGGAATATAATTATTGCGTTGTTTGCAATTACTTTCGTTTAAGCCCTTTATTTCACTTACTATTTGCTTGTGTATTTAGGATTTCGAGTCTGGTGTCGAAGAGGACGTTCTAGATTGTGATTGCATATTTGGAATTATGTATCTCTCCCATACTTAGCTCCCATTTGAGTGTTGAGGTGAACCCCTCGATTTCACTCGAGCTCGTTAATCAGTCGTCAAGTCCCTGGTGGGTCATGTAGTTTACTCTCTCACACTCAACTCCCATTTGATTGATCAAGTTGATTCCCCACATGTTTCATTTGAGCTCATTAACGACTCATCTAGTCCTCATGAGTCTTATGTAGGCTCTATTTATAATTAACTCCATCATTTAAAATGATTTATGTAATAACTTTAGTCTTTAATATGTAGCTAAGAAGCTTCATTCTTATTGAATTTTGGTTCCAGTCAATTCAATTTGCTTGCTCTTTTATGAACGGCATTTTAATAAAAATATGGCAGCATTTTGTCAACCCTGCGGCGTCATCAAAGTCTAGGTTCGCCCACCATGCCAAGAAAAGTGTGTATCGATGGCTTGCGTCACGACCATATAGTAGTGTATCTCGTCGTGCAAAAAAAGCGTCTACGAGTCTTCAAAAATGCAGCAAGATCCTATTGAGAAATTTAGGGCAAAGAAACACAAGAATCGATACAAATACAGAAGAACAATACAGATTTAACGAGATTCAGCAAAGATGCCTACAATCTCTGGAGCAGAGCGGCGAATTCACTATTTTAGAGAAGTTACGAGTTCGGTTCACCTACTCATAGGGTTACACATCTATTTATAGATAAAACCCACAGATAAATTACTAAAACGTCATCACTCCCCAACCCACTGAATTCGAAGAGACACTCCTTTACACCATGAGACACACCTCTTTATTCCAAGAGACTCCAAATTTTCGGTATATGAGTCATACCTAACAAATCTCATCATTGGCGAATATTTAGCCCCTCAGGAGAAATACATTATGGAGTTTCTTACACCATAGTGGGTTGGGCAACCATGCCTACTCAAAGCCCTTATTATGTTCGCACTAACACCTCGGCCAAACCGCTGTCTTGCGAGCCTCGAATCCCTTCGCGTCTGTTCGCGCAATACCTCCGGGAAACCCCTGTTCGTGAATAGTCACGCCTGCTCGCTTGCCGCATCATGTCGAACTCCACCCGTCACAAATATTCCCGCGACGAATCGACGAATTTCGCCGGCCGAACTCTTCTGTTTGCGAAATTAGGCTCCTATACGCGGAACTGAATTCCACCTGTCGCAACCCCTCCTGCGACAAACTTGCGAACTCCGCCACCGAACTCCTTTGTTTACAAAACGAGGCTCCTGTTCACGGAACCGAACTCCACCTTGCGATCATGATCGCAGACGATTGCGCGAACACCTGGTGAAATACTCTGCCCAAGCCTCTTCCTCGATTAAGAAGAAGACTCGCAACTCTTCGTCTGTTCGCACCGACTGCACGCGAAAAACACCTTTACCAAAGCTTCGCACCCGGTCGCGCGCGAAAAATACATTCGCGAAACTTTCACGCCCGGTCGCGCGAACCCCACCTAATCAAACGCCACGAACGCCTCTGTTTGCGCCGAACTACTTTGCTCGGTTATCAAATCATGAAGCTGAAAATCACTATTTCCCCCTTAATTAAGTTTCCCTGAAAGACATTCTTTTTCCGTGGACCCGAAATTTCCTTTCCCAACATAAAATTTTGAAATATTTCCAATTAAGTATTTCCCTTAATTGAACAATTTTTGTATTCAGCATAAATAATTGTCTTTCTTTCCTTTCGCGGCAGTTTCCTTTCAGCAAGAAAGAGAATTGATTATGTTTTCCTTAATTAAGTTTCCAGAAAAGTAATTTCTCTTAATTAAAATTTCAGCACTCTCCTGACAAAAACAATTTTATTTCCTTCCTAAAGCAGTATTATTTTCTTCCTTTTTCTTGCCTCTGTCAAAAGGAATTTAATTTCCTTTCTTTTTCTGCCTCTGCCAAAAAGAATTCTGAGAAGGAATATTCCGCTAGATTCCTTCTCCTTCCTCCATTGGACCTGGACCTGCTAGTGATTTTCCTCCTCTGTCGGCAACGAAATTGCTCCTGTACCGTGCCAACCTCCTTAGCGACTTTGCTTCGTGAAACTCTCGTCGAACTTCCAGTGAGATGCAGCGATTCGCTTATGACAGAATAACTTCACCCGAACGCCTCCTCTGTCGCTGTGATTCGCCTATGGCAGAATAACTTGCGTCGAACGCCTCTGCCGTCGCACTTCGCCTATGGTTAAATAACTTGTGTCGAACGCCTCCTCTACTATTGCGATTCGTCTGTGGCAGAATAACTTGCATTCGACTTGCGTCGAACACCTCCTCTGCCGCCGTAATTCGCCTGAATCTCATTCATTGAACCGCTCGAAGAAACATCAAATCCTTCTTCTTCATTTTTCTTGCGTCGATCTCCTCTTATGCCCAATAATCAGCTTTGATGCCACTTGTTGAGAAATTTAAGGCAAAAAACGCATGAATCGACACAAATCCAGAAGAACAACACGAAGATTTAACAAGGTTCAGCAAAGATGCCTACATCTTCGGGAGCAGAGCGGTGAATTCACTATTTCAAATAAATTACAAGTTTGGTTCACATACCCATAGGGTTACACATCTAATTATAGATAAAACCTATTAATAAATTACTAAAACTCCCTCGCTCGCCCAACCTACTAAATTCCAAGAGACACTTTTTTACACCATGAGACACACATATTTATTCCTAAGAGACTCCAAATTTTTGGTATATAAGTTATACCTAACAGATCCCCTGTCACGCTAAGAAAAGCGTTCACGCATGTTACTCGTGCAATCTCAAGTACGTGCAACATATTTCCCCGTCGTGTCAAGAAAGACACTACAAGTACTTAATCTTGAATTGTCTATTGCATCTCGAACATCAAGTGCAAGTTTCACCCCACCATGATAAGAAAAACATGTATAAAGCTCCCCTCGACGCATCAAATGTGTCGAAATAACATTTTGAGAGCATTTTGGTTTGCCCAACGCGTCGCAACTACCGCATATGACTTTCGCCTCACCATACCAAGAAAATTGTGCATAGATTTCCGCTCGATGGGCTAAACGCCTTGCAATAGATATCTCAAAAATTTGTGAGTGATGTACATTTCGTATGACGATGATGATTTTGACACTTGCATTGTTGTTAATGACTCCCAATTAATGAACTAAGGTAAAATGACACTTTCGTAATTAAGCCAGTTGAAATGTGGTACCCCTCACCTACCACATCTCACCTACCGCTCACTTACCTCCCACCTACCACTCTTTTGGTTTGTATAAATAGAGAGGGTGTGAGGCTTGTAGTGAGGGGGTAAAGAGAAGAACCAAGAAGTGTGAGAGCTAAGAAGAAGTAGAGAAGAAAGGGAGAGGCTTCAAGGATTGAGTGGTAGATCTTCGAGATCTAGGGTCGATGCGTTACTCGAGAGATAGTGTCCGAAGATGAGCAGCTTATTCCTTAATGCGTGTAGAAGCTCTCGTAATTCTTCTTTATTGTCTTAGTGAATTGACTGGTTGACTCCCTCCCGTGGATGTAGGTCCAAAGGACCGAACCACGTAAATTGTTTTGTGTTCTTATTTACTTGTGCTCTTTGTGATTTCTTCTAGCCAAATTGCATTTCCCACACCATGCATAAATTTCACAAATAAACTTGGGCTATGCTACCCGCATGAGAATCGTTTACAGATGCACTATACACATCAGCAAGATAAAATCAACAAATTAGATTTTAATTGAATGTGGAAGCTAGTTTTCCTTTCCCAACCTTTTTCATTTACCTGATTATTGCTTGCGGCTCGTCAAGAAGGCGGCTGAGAGATGAACTGGAATGTTACAGGCTAGTGGAGGGAGAAGAGAAATGGGATGGCTCGCCGGTGGTGGAGCAGGAAGGTGATGTTGGGGAGAGGTAAGGTTGACGTGCAGGTGGTAAGCTCGGCGGCGAGGAGATTTCCGGCGATTTGTCGGGAGGAGAGTGGATCGCCGGAGAAAACGAAGGAAACGGGCTTGCAGTTCCTGCGGGCATGAGCAGTAGCGTGAAGGAGAGGTTGATGTGGAGGGTTGCAGGAGAAGCTTGCCGGAGGAATGGCTTCAGCGGCGAAGGGTTGAGCCAATCGGCAGCGAAGGGGAGAAGTTCCGTGCTTGAAAGGGAGGAGGGGAGGAGTTTCAGGGGAGTTTGCGGACTGTTTCTCGTGGAGCAGGGTGGGAAGCCGGAGGCCACACGTTATTCAGATGGATCTGCGGTCTTTGGAAAGAGGAGGAGCAGGCGTCTGATGCGAAGAGGAAGGTTGTTGGGTCAGTATAAGCAACTTTCCTAAAATGTGGCCATCAGGTCGTTCGTGAGGTCGACCTGCGGCCTAATTTTAGTGTAAAAATCAAAACTCAGCAGTCAGCATTTTAAAAAACACGCGAACCAAACAATTAGGTGGCATTTTCAAAAACGTCACCGCACTTATAAGCTGTCCCAAACAAACGCTATGTCCCAAACAAACGCTATGTCCGGTTAAGGCCAAAATTTTCCATCCAACGGTTAAGCCTCGTGAAAATGCGGGATTCAGGATTAGATTCCAAGAATAACTTAAAAATAATATGCGAATAACTTAGCTAATAAACCGCGAAAAACAGATGAATATCCTAAAAATAACCCATGAATAACCTAAAAATAACCCACAAATAAAAAAAATAACTATCAATAAATATTAATTTCAGAGTAACCCAAGAATAACCCAACAATAACGTAACAATAACCTGGGAATAAATTTCACAAATAAGCCAGAAATAAGTTGAAAATACCTCTTAAAACCTTCAACACTAAATTGTATACCTTCTAAGATAACTAAACGTCAAAGAAAAACTTATAATCAAAAAAAAAAAAAAAAAGGAAAAAACGATAACATTTACCAGGACAATTTTTCCCCTTCAATGCCCTCCTTCTTCCTCTCTTTCTTTTACTTATTTGACTGTTCAACGTTTGTCTTCTCCGCCCCTTTTGATTATGTTCTTCTTTACTCTTCATCCTGCATATTCTTCGGATCATCTAACTCCATCGTGTTACGACTTCGAAGCTATCGAACAAAGGAAATGCGAAACTCTACTAGAGGGAATGGCGAAAACCCTAACAGAAAAACCAATGCAGAATGTCTGAAAATTTCCTAAAAGTATTTTTGAAACTTATTTTTTCACATTCTAACAAGCGGGATTCCAAATAGCGGGGACATTGGGCCGGGTCGGGCTTTAAGCGCATTTATGATTTTTTATTAATACATGGAAATACGGGACCCGTATTTTCATGTGGCTTAATTTTACTGGACTTCGGACGTAGAGAATTGTTTGGAGTCTGGATGGAAAAATCTGGCCCAGATAAGGAGTCATTATTCCATACGGAGAACGTACACAGTCCGCACGCAGCTCCCCAATACCCATCCAATACCTTCCCAATACCCACCTAATAGCAAATACCCAATACCCAATACCCAATACCCATCCAATACCCACCCAGTACCCTTAAAATCCCAATACCCATCCAGTACCCATCCAATACCCACCCGGTACCCTTAAAATCCGCACCCAGCGTTGCGTACGTGCTCTGGATGTAATAATTCGCCCCAGATAAGAGAAGTGATACACATCAGAGGCGATTTTTTTTTATTTGGACACAATGTTTTTTTTTCGCGGGATGGCTGTGGGTTTTGAGAAGTTGCGCGTGCGGGAAAAATTTTCCTTCTATCTGGGCTCCGAACATAGTCTTACGTGCGAACGCCAGCAATATATTGTCATGTGTGTTATAACAGGTTTACCTAAAAAAATATTAAAGTGGAATCACAGATGTTATTGGAGTGTAACGGCGAAATTATTGCGAGTTATTCGACTTTAATAAACCTCGCAACAACCTCCAATAACCCAAAAATAACCTACCAATAACCTACGTGGTTCAAATTTAATATCTCCCAGAATAAGTCTCAGTAATCTCCGTGGTTTCACTTCAATAACCCACTGCAATAAACTTCACAATAACCCCCCAATAATCAAAAATCTGACTGATAACCTCTGTGGTTCCACTTCAATAACTCCAAGCAATAACTCCATAATAACCCACCAATAACCTCCACGGTTCAACTTCAATAATCCCCTCCATTAACCCCCACAATAACATCATAATAACCCCCTAATAATGATGTTTCACTTCAATCACCCCACAATAACATCCACGTTGTGGTACTCGTGGCAACATATTATTGGAAATCCCCACGTAGAGCTACGTCTGGAGTCCAAACAAAAAAAATTTCCCACTTACAGGGAGAGGAAAATTAATGTGTCCGGAATTCCGATGTAAGCTACACAAGAGTCGTGATATCAAAATTCATCAAGACTCCAATAAAATTATATTGTCACAGAACACAACAGATTCACTAAATTAAAAAATAATACTTTATTTTTTAATGCACGTCGAGCCCCTCCGGACATGTAATATTTTTCGGAGACGAAGAGGGAGCGTTAGGGCAGAAGCGAACGGTAGGTTTTAGGGATTATTTTTTTTTATTATTATTATTTTTTTAATTTTATAAAATATGATCAAAATATAAGTGGCATCATTCGGTTGGGCAAGGTGGGCGGGAGGCTTCCGCTGGGAAGAATACAATGTATATTTATATATATATATTAGATGTGCTGGCATCGTCTTATTAGAGATGAAAGTGGTGGACGGATGTGTTGTAACATGGAGCTGGGCGGTGGAAGAAAAAAAGTGGAGAATTGATATCAGGGAGGAAAATTGTTTAATAATTTAATTTAACATATATATATATATATATATATATATATATATATATATATATATATCCCCACCCACGCATATATATATATAACAAATTTCAGTTTCATTAAAAAAACCTTTTTTATTTATGTATATTTTTCTTGCTCCGCAAACCATCATTCAAATGAATCCTCTCAATTTTAAAATATTCTAAATTCAAATGCCTCAATTTACGTCACGATTATTCATGCACGGAGATCTATCAATATATTTGTCCATCTTGGACAATTTCGACGACGGTCGAGATGAATTGAGTTCAAGTTACATATTGCATCGGTAATTTGTCATTTTGGTCATACTTTGTCGTTTCAATCACATAATACTTTTCCTTGGGAAATTTTAATTTTTTGTACATGGTTGCGAAGTCCGTTTTATGATCGGAGGCTGTTGAGTAATTATGAACATCACTTAGATGACTCTGTGACCGACTCGACTTATGCGGTACGTTTTGCAAGTGGGCATTATTTGCGATGAATTGTTAGGTAATGTAGAGGCTCGGTTCACATTAATTAGATTTCTAATTAAAAATCTCACCTACCGCTCACCTACCACATCCCACCTACCGCTCACCTACTTCCCACCTACCACTCTCTTGGTTTCTATAAATAGTCTCTTTTGTCTTAGAGAAAGTCAAGCCAAGTGAAAAGCAAAGCAAGAGCCAAGCAAAAGCCAACCATGGGCCAAGCCAAGGGCCAAGCCAAGTCCTCTAAGAGAGAATAAGGAAGAGAGAGCGGGAGGAAGAGAGAAGAAAAATATAAATTTTTCTTGTAAACGTCGAGGCGCTCGACAGTGTAATTCCTCGAAGTAATAAATACCTCTGCAGCTCCGTAGTCTTAGGCAGATTTGTCGAACCACGTAAATCTGTATCGCTCTGGTGTTTGTTTTTTCTGCGTGCAATTTTTCTCGATCCGGTTTTTTACTTTATTGGTTTTCTTTTTCACAACTGGTATCAGAGCCTTGAGTTTTAATATAAGGAATAACGATGTGCGGAGATGAAGTGATTACATCGGGGATCGATAAGTTTAACGACACAGATTTTGCTTACTGGAGGTTACAGATAGAGGACTGCTTCTATGAGAAGAAACTTCATCTTCCGTTACTAGGAAAGCGACCGAAATAGATGGACGAGGCGAAATGAAATCTGTTGTATCGACAGGTTTTGGGGGTTATACGATTAACCCTATCGAGATCGGTTGCCCACAACGTCATCAAGGTGAGGACTACTGCATATCTCATGACTGCTTTTATCATGTATGTATGAAAAGCCATCGGCGAATAACAAGGTGCACTTGATGAAAAAGTTATTCAACTTGAAGATGGCGGAAGGTGTGTCTGTTGCTCAACACCTTAATGATTTTAACATTATCACAAATCAATTGTCGTCTGTTGAAATTGATTTTGATGATGAGATACATGCGCTGATATTGTTGGCTTCATTGTCAACAATTGGAAGCTATGAGGATGACGATAAGCTAGCCTCGCAAGTAAATATAAACCGAAATACTGATGATATTCGTGATTTGATTTTGGACCAAGAGGTGCAAGCAGGAAAGATTCCGCGAGACCCTCGGTTCGAGTTTGACACTGATTGTTGATTCTAGAGGGAGATCACAAGACAATAGCTCAAACAAAAGGAATATCAAAATCAAAGTCTTGTCAGCAGACAACTTGCTGGAATTGTGGCAAAGTTGGCTACATAAAAAGAAACTGCAGGAATCCTAATAAGAATGAGAATGATGACGCTAACGTTGTAACTAAAGAAATACAAGATGTGCTATTGCTGACAATTCATAGTTCTGTTGATGACTAGATACTGGATTCATGGGTTTCCTTTCATACATCTTCCCACCCGAAGTTGATGCAAAATTATGTTGCAGGCGACTTTAGGAAGGTACATTTGGCTGATGGAAAAGCTCTGGACGTGGTGAGGATGAGAGACATTGATATTGCACTCCTTAACAAGAACAAATGGATTTTGCGAAAGGTCAGACACGTTCCTGAGTTGATGAAAAACCTCATCTCTGTTAAGCAGCTCAAGATAGTGTTCTTAGATAAGCACTCTGAAGCGTTACCAAAGAATCTTTAAGACTCGACTCAAGAAGTAAAACCGACACACTATATACGACTCACCGATTTACTCAACATCGTTGCTACTACAAGTCAGCAGAAAGCACGAGAGATCCGTGGCATGACGTGCGCTCGGACACACGAGTCGGAGTGCGCATTATTGGCAGAGCGCCAAAAGTAGGAAAACCGGACCTTGTACAGACAAATGGTAAAAAACCACAGAACTATGAAGAGATCTTGCCAGATGAGAATTCAAGTAAGTGGGAGCTGACCAATAAGAAGGAGAATGATTCCCTGCCAGGGAATCAGACTTGGGAGCAGACAAAACTTTCACCAATGAAGAAGGCATTGCAAAACAAGTGGGTGTACCGGGTGAATAACGCGTTTGATGGCAGTAAGAGGTACAAGGCTGGACTTGTTGAAAAGGGCTTTAGCAAGCGGTAATAGTGCTCATGCGATGGGGTTGTAAGCGTGACATGTAAGTAACCCGAGAAAGAACTGATGGTACAAGGCTACGTTGACGGTGATATATCAACTGATAGTGTTACTTGTGAGAAACTGAAGTTTTGTTCGATTTCAGCTAATCTTCTGACATGAATACAAGGGCTTCGAGTTGCAGAGGTGGAGGATATCGTGTTTGAGGAAAAGATCGGCACAGTTGGTAGATGGTGCAGCCAGTAGGTGATGCAGTCTGTGTCCCAGTCTCCAAGAATTGTTAGGTAATGTGGAGACCCGGTCCACATTAATTAGATTTCTAATTAAGAATCTCACATACCGCTCACCTACCTTCCCACATACCGCTCACCTACCACATCCCACCTACCGCTCACCTACTTCCCACCTACCACTCTCTTGATTTCTATAAATAGCCTCTTTTGTCTTAGAGAAAGCCAAGCCAAGTGAAAAATCAAGGGTCGAGCCAAGCAAAAGCCAGCCAAGGGTCGAGCCAAGCAAAAGCCAGCCAAGGGCCAAGCCAAGTCCTCTAAGAGAGAAAGAGATGAAGAGAGAGAGAGAGAGGAAGGGAGAGAAGAAATTTTTTTTTCTTGTAAATGTCGAGGCGCTCAACGGTGTAATTCCTATAAGTAATAAATTTCTCTGCAGCTTCGTGGACGTAGACAAATTTACCGAACCACGTAAATCTGTGTGTCGCTCTGATGTTTGTTTTTTCTGCGTGCAATTTTTCTCGTTCTAATTTTTCACTTTATTGACTTCTTTTTTCACAACATGAAATTCAAGCATTCTCAAGACATTTTCACATTCATCACGTAGTGTCACACACTTTGTTTGCTATTCTCGCAATGTCTGATCGAGTTGTCTTGTGAAGTATATTTGAGGGTCAACAGTGCATGCAGAAAATAGAATATTGCCCACTTCAGAAATTCTTAAAGAAGCACTTTTTGTTCACGGAGATCGTAATGTTAAGTGAACTTCTAAAAAATAAAATACAGATTTTCATGCTCAGGTGAGACGATATATATAAAAAACTGAAATTTAAGTGTTAATTATATAAAAAATAAGAATTGAGTGAAATATATATATATATATAGTAAATCTTCCTTTATTATTATTTTTATTTTTTTTAATCTTGTCCTTCAAGCCCTATTAATTGTTTCTTCTACTTTCACATGCTGCATACCATATTTTCATTCTCCCACTTAATCATTCATAGGTCCAGCATTGGAACAATGATTCTCATTTACTTCACCCTCTCCATTAACCGAAGAGGTTTGCTGTAGCTGCTGCTTGAGAAAGCTAAAGTATGAAGACTGCTGCACTTCTTCTCTGTTCTGAATGTTCTGAAGCAAAATAATATCAAGAAAACATGGCATTTACTTGGCGAAGTAAATAAGGATGAGTTTAAATTGTAGGAGATGATGTTGAGTTGGAAGCGTGAGAGCATCTTCATTATGTGGAGCTGTAGATTTCTCATAAATTAGTACTGTGCAGATCTTTCTGAGCGTTAATAATTTCTTCCAGATTTGTTATTAATTGCATCAGAGCCTGCTTGATGGCCTTTATTGACTGCATTGAATGCAGAAGGTTTCTCATTTGCAGAATTTTAGAACCATGAATGATGAATGTATTATATTCCTTGTGCAATCAAAGATGAGTAGATTTTTCTGACAGCTCTACTGGGGATTGCATAAATTTTCTTTTGGAACTCTACATCTGTATAACGATTGCGATATCTTTCGGAAGTCGTTATTTTTCTTTTTCTATTTCTTCGTGGATCGCAGTCATTGTCCGCACAAAGATTATTTTTGTCCTCTAGAGGAGGAAAGCAAGAAATGGATTAGTGATAGTTTTTTTTCTTAGGAAGTTTGGATTATGTATTGAGAATAATTTGCATATATATCACAATAAATAGACTTTATGAATGAAAATATAAAAAGTGCTAATATAATTTAATTTAAAGTTTGAACTAGTGTATATCATCTTATTAAAGCTACTAATATATCAAGTTTTTTATTTTTATTTTCATTTTAGAGCCAGATTAATGAACACCACACAAAAGGAACACAAAAAATTTATGAAAAGTTTTTTAATGTCTATTTAGAATGTCCTTCAAATTCTTATATTTATTTTTCAAAATAAGCACCTCAATTAATGAATTTGACTACTGAAGTATTGCTTAATATTGAATGTATTAGAGCTAGATTAATGAGCACCATATAATACAAAAAATAATTATAATTTTTTTAAAGGCCACTAAGGAATGTCTTTCAAAACTTGTCTTTGTTCATGAAATAAGCATATCAATAAAATGAATAGAAAGAGTCAAATACTGCTTAATTTTGAAATTATTAAAATATTGGTTCGTTATCAAAAAAAAAAAAAAATCATTTGGCATGAATTTTGAGGCATTTTTTAGCGAAAAATATTTCAATTCAAATTAAAAATCATTCAGAACTCTGATTTCAATAAGTTTATAATCAAATTGATCGTCTTGACAAGATAACCCCGATAATACTAAAATCGATTCAATCTAAGTTTAATTATGCTAAATCAATGAACTGACTCATATTTGGAGGTTTTGGGTAATTAGTTGGAATGTCAAATGAACTCCAAATTTGATGTACCTAGAATCAAATGGAGCGACTCAAAGAGAGGAATTCAAAAAGCTCATGATAACTGGATTTCAAGATCATTATAACTCTCAAATCATTTAAATAATCTTATATGATTAAATGAGAGTTATTCGCCGAATAACTAAAATGCCCATGTCTTTTAGGCTTTAAATATATCTCCTCTCATCACCTGAGGAGCAGAAGAAGAGAAGAATTAGTTAAATTGCAGTATTGTTCTAAGCTGAAAAACTAGCGATAACTTTCTGCCTCTATAGGTGCAGATCGCCGCCGACTACAATCTATTGATTTTTGTCAATCACTGTAGGCCCCCTTGCTCACCATCATTGGCAAAAAAATTATTGTATAACGAAATAACCTACATACAATGTAATGAAGTATCTTGAATGTTGTGGTATGAAAATCTTTAGTATGGTATTGCTAAGATTCTTAAATACGGAGTAGCATATAATTTCGCATTACAGATCCAACGATAAATGTTGGTGACGATCACTTACAATTGTCATATTCAGAATATGACAACTTTCTCCAGACTCATGAAGTTTTCTATATATCATATACAGATAAGTGTTGTCTCTAGGAAAAAATAACAAGACTCGAGAGAAATATTGCAATCATCAACTGGTATAACACCAACTACAACCTGTGGCAAACTGACATTATTGTAGCTTTCCTAAGACTTTTATGGTGAACTGAAGCTCTTGCAGCGACCCAATGTGGCATATGTGGTAAGTTACTACCATAGCTTCCCCCTACGACGACTGCCTACTATTATTTAAGATTTCCACTGTAGTTTTTGTGGCCAACACATGATCTTGCAGTGACCCATTATATCATATTTGGTCAGTTACTCATGTATCTTCCCACTGTGACCTACATGACTAGTATTTCACTACAACCTTTGTAACTATCTTACGCTCTTGTAGCGATCCACTACAAACTGTGACTAATTAAATGTGTAGCTTCTCACCATACCCTATGTGATTAGTTATCATTAAAGCCTTCCTCTATAGCCTCTATGGCCAATTGATGCTTTCGCAACGACTTACTGCACCCTGTGTGGATAGTTACTATTGTAGTTTCTCACTACATTCTGTGCGATCAACTGTTATCATTACAATATTTCAATATAACCTCCATGATGAATTGTAACCCTTGCAACGACTTACTACAACCTATGAGGCCAATTACTACTATAGTTTCTCACTACAGCTTATTTCGTTGATTGTTATCATTGAAGTCTCCCACTCAATTGTTATCATTGCAACCTTCCATTACAACCTATGCAATAAACTGTTGTCATTATAACCTCCCACTATAGCTTTTGTGACTAACTTCTATCATTGTAGTATTCCATTATGATTTGTGTGCTAAATTTGTATTATTACAACCTTGCACTTTGTTCCATGCCGATAATTTATGTGGTTAATTGCATCTTTGTAGCCTTCAACTGCAACGGGTTCACCGTCCAACTAACGCTACTACAACTATCAACCACCGCTAATGCGATCAACTATGATCTATCCAGTCAATTGTTACTTTAGCTTCCAACGATGACATCAATGGTTAACCGATGATATCACAACCGCCAACTCTAGTTGTTGTGGAAGACTTCTACCTTTATAACAATAAACTATAGTCTTTGTGACACTATTGATATTATCACCAAAAACTACTTTTGTTATTAGTGAAATATAGTTATTAAACTTTGATGACTATTGTACACTTGTGATATTCGAACATTGTAATTACAATCTTTAATGTAGGAGAAGAGTAGACTTATGTACATACAATCTTATAGTGGATTACCTTGACTGAGGTGGTCCTCGTGATTTTTTTTCCCTTTTCAAGGTTTTTGCATGTAAAAAATTATGGTGTCTTTTCATTACTTTATTTTATCTATACGAGTGTTTGATCTTCATGCAATGCTAAGTTTAGTGCATCTTATATAATTTATTTACTATAAACCTTATATGTGTGTGTGTGTGTGTGTGTGTCTATATATATATATATATATGTTAGATAATCTTATGTAAAGAGCCCTAGGGCCTATTTCATTGAAATAAAAGGAGTACAAAATAAGTGGTATGAGAGGGTCCAAAAAATTGATGTATATATATATATAATTTATTTATTTATTCATTTACTTTTTTTGTTGTATATTGCTTATCAATTTTTCTTATTATAGTTTGCATGAAAAACATTATTCTTGATGTGACATCAATAATTTTTTTTTTGTCAAAAACATATTTCGATGCAATTTTTATAAGGGATTATTCAAATTCAAATACAAGATTATCTAACCCTAATTTCAACAAATTTATAGTCAAACTGACCATCTCAACAAGACGAGCTCAATCCGGGTCAATCAAGCCCAAATTAAGTTGTTGAAATGCAATTACATATTTTAGATCATCAATTGAATGATTAAATGAACTCTAAAATTGACATATTTATAGTCAAATCGAGCGTCTGGATGACATGAATCCAACCAACCCAAGATCGCTAAATTTTTAGGTCATTAAGTCACTCAAATGTTTGAAAAAAATCACACATGATCCAATGAATCAATATGAATCGTCTGATCAGGTGGTTATGAAAGTTACACATATAAAGACCAAAATGCTCCTCCCTAATAGGCTATTAATAGAACACATCTCTTCACATGTGAGGGGATGAAAAAAAGGAATGAAATTCCATAACCTATTATGAAGAGAAGATCCGACGAGTAACCACTGTCTCTGTAGGTTACCAACCACCGTCGACCACCCCAATCAGCCACCGTTGATCCACGCCGTCTATCACTGCTTGCCGCTGACCACCGGCTGCCGATGACTGCTGCTTTGCAACTATTGTAGTAAGACAACAACTATTGTGTCTAACACTTATATTTTCTTTGTGTTGTACAAAACAATTATAATTTTTGGTGTAAGATTGTAACCTCGGTTCTCCTTGTCATGAGAGAAGAGCGCACCTCTGTACTTACAAGCACATAGCGAATAACTTTATTGGGATATGCCCCATTTTTTTTTCTCCTCGCATGATTTTTCCATGTAAAAATTTGATGCTTCTCAAACTACTTTTCTATATGTGTGTATTGAATCTTCGTGCAACACTAACACATTAAATTATCATTATATCAGTGCGAATTTTACGACACAACGATTCTAAATACAAAGTTCAAAAGGCATAACTCCACCTTTTATGTGTTTTTGTGTTGTTTTTGTTTAGCATTCATATAATAATGAGGTCATGCTTCTAAAAATTTTATATGTAATTTATTTTGTAGCATTCCTCAATTCCTAAAGCTATGTCCATCACATTGCATATATAGTCATGGTTGAGCAACAATTCTTGTTATGTCATCATATCAATATTATACTATAAATAATAATAAAAAGAATTGTTCATAATTCTTGACAAATATTTTTTCCAAATAATAATTACATAACATAACCCTATGAAAATTATTATTTTGTTTATAGAACCTTAAAAAAATTTTCTTTTTATATTTGGACAAAGGTTTTTTCAATTTCTAATTTTGATGAAATGATAATGATTATATATACAATACAATAACTTAGATTTATCAATAAATTTATTTATATTTAATCATGATAAGTGATCATGAATTAAAATCATTCTATCATTTTTTTAATTATACATAGATTTAATAATCTAATTTTTTTCGCTCACAAATTTACTTTTTGAGCATTATAACATCATAAAGCTTTGCATAAAATATTTGAGGACGTAAATAAATAGGTGGCAAAATAATCTTTTGAGAATTATAAGACGATTTTATACACTTTAGGAGTCCCTGATGCAGTTTTGCATCAAGACTTCAATCAAAATTTATCACATGTAAAGACATACCGTCAACTTAATACATGGATGAGTCTGCCTGTACACGTGGTAGCCCCTAATTGGAGTCCTGATACAAAACTACATTTAAACTGTTGATGCAATAATTTTTTCAGGCCTATAACCTCAACAAAACATGCATTTAAACTGGAAAAACCTGTTAGCAAAAATAAAATATAAAAAAAGAAAAGAATATAATTTTTATTTTTATTAGCAGATAGAATAATAAATAAAAATTTAAATATTTTTTAAAAATAGCTCATGTTTGAAATTCTAAAACCTTTAATTTTTATTTAAATCATCTTCATTTATTACAAATAATTTAATTGCGCGTTCCGTCTAAAAAGTTGCCACCCCTAAGATAGTTATTTGCAAATCTACCATATAAACCTCCATCCGACCATCCCTATCAGCTTCTTCTTCCCTGCCTCGCGAGAGTCCTAATCGAGCCTTCTTCAGTTTTTCATCGAAATTCTCAGGATTCCGCCCTCGATAACCAGAATTTTGCTGTTTCTGACGGAAGTTTGGCGGGGATGGCATCGGTGGCGGCCATCGCTGTTAGCAGCGCCTCGGATTGGTGGGATGAGGTGAATGAATCCGCGGTGTGGCAGAATCGGATCTTCTTAACCCTCGCGTCGCTGTTTGGATTGATATCCGTCGTTGCCCTAGTAATCCGCTTCTCTTGGAACTATTGCTTTGTTTTTTTCTTTAGGGTTAGGTTTTCTTCTCCTTGAGGAAAGAGAAGTGTTGTTGATTGATTAAGCAGCTTTGCTGGAAAATAAATAATAAAAAATCTGATAGGTCTTTCTTCATTCTGCTGTTAAGGTTTTCTTTTCAATCTTATCTTTTTTTTTTCCCGGATGGTTGAGTGGGGCCCGGGCCTTTGATTTGTGGTCTAATCAATTGCTGTTAAGCGCCTGAATTTTTGTTTCTCCAATGAATTTGACACGCGCAGATACAATTGATCAGAATCGAGTGTAGGGTTCCAGAGTATGGATGGACTACGCAGAAGGTGTTTCATTTATTGAATTTCCTTGTTAATGGAGGTGGGGATCCTGTTCTGTTTGTTTTCCATATACTATTTTCGAATTCTTCTTACTCCCATCAAGTTTTCATGTTTGACATTTGCAGTTAGATCTGCTGTCTTTTCATTCCGTCCTAGAGTGCAGAAAATAAGACCTGAGGTTGTGCATTATCCTTCATGTTCATTAAGTATTATACGACGAACGCTAGGAATTGAATATGTCTCATTTGGCTTTCAGATTTTGCAACACATGCTTCTTGATATGCCTGCTCTTGCATTCTTCACCACATATACGCTGTTGGCACTTTTTTGGGCTGAGATATATTACCAGGTTCTTATTTCTTTCTCGGATGATTTACGCGTGTGCTACTTAAATTCCTATGTATTTACATATCTAACACCCAAACTTTAATTTTTACATTTATACTTCTGAAATCTTTCATATCACATCAAAAATACCACCATTTTATCTTTTTAATGCATGGGGAATGTGGCATGTATGTGAAATATTGAAGTTTAGGTGTTAGATATGTAAATACATAAGAAGTGAGCGGTATGTATGTAGAAATTTTTCTCTTTGTTTTTTGGTTATTCATTATTTTGTTATGCTCTTTTCTCTTTTGTTATCACATTGAATTGATGGCAGGCACGAGGAGTGTCCACTGATGGCCTAAGACCAACTTTCTATACAGTAAATGCAGTGGTTTATTTAGTGCAGGTGAGCTTTGATAAAGCAAAGTTATTGTAATGTGAAGTGTAATGAAACATTATCTAGTCATCATTATCGTGTTCGTCATTATCTTATCTCAACTATTTGGTGTAGGGCCTAGCTATCCAAATGCCCATTCTCGATCATTGATTCCATTTTTTTCTAATTAATGAAAAGTGAAGACAACTCAAGCTCTTTTTTTTGGCTATTATAAATGAAGAAATTGTGAATGCATCTTTTACGTTTATTTTTATTTGATGAATCATCATCATAAATTAAATCATTGCCAATGCTAGGGCGTCCCCTGAAAAACAAAACGTTGTATAACCTGAATACAGTGAAAAGTGTTCAAGGACCTTAGTTGCCTTGACTTTTGGGTATAATGCTAAATAAACAAAGATTTTCACATTATGGACGAATGATGACAAAAAAGTAGGTCCATAAGATTAGTATTAGCCTATTAGGATAAGAACTTGAAAATAAGCACTCTCACAAGTAAATTAATGAAATTAAGAGATATTATTGTTCATAGGATGATAAATATCTTATGCATTTAGGAAACTAAGTAGGTTTGAGAAAATGCTAAGAAAGTTAATAGCATATGTTTTAAATTTTGGTATTCATATAGAAGTCATATTATAAATAGTGTAGACATAATTATTTATAAGAATTTGAAAAATACTATTATAAAAATTAATAGAATTGAAGCTAAAATCAGATCTCTAAATATTGTTTGTGATACTAAGATTCTTAATGTTATAAGTACTTATGATCTCCAAATATATTTAGATATATGTTTAAAAAAAGATTTTTGAATGACCTAAAAAAATTAATACAATAGATACCTCTTGAAGAATAAATTATTATTGGAGGAAATTTAAATGAACATTTGATAGGGTGATATAAAATTTTAAAATATGATAACTATGATTTTGGAGTGACTAATGAAGGAGCTTGAGCCATGTTAGATTCAATATTTTAACAAATGTGCTTCACTAGCACAAGTAAGCGAAGCAAATGACGCCTGCTTTGCTTCTCTAAGACATGCTTCAAAGCACTGATGTTGGTACATCGAACTATTAGAAATTAGGGGTGGACTTTAAGCACATATTCTTTTGCTTTAATTATGGATGTTATTATTGGACATTTAAAGGAGGATGTACCATGGTGTATGCTTTTTTGTTGATGATATCCTTGTGGATAAAACTAGATAAAGAGTTCAAGAAAAACTTGAATTATAGAAGTTAACTTTAGAGTCTGAAGGCTTTCTTTTGAATAGATCTAAAATTAAATATATGGAATGTAATTTTAGTTGTAATAGATCTAGTGAAGAGGTTGTTACAATGGGTGATCAAAGTCATTAAAATAAGTGAACATTTTAGTATCTCGGGTCTATTGCTCAAAGTGATGGTGATATATATAGGGATGTTATGAGTAAAATTCAAGCTGGGTGGTTGAAGAGGAAGAATGTATCCAACCTATTGTGTGATGGAGAAATACCTCTTATAAGGTGTTGGTACGTGCAATGCTTTATGGTGTAGAATGTTGGCCTATGAAAGATGAGCATAAAACTAAGTGTTGTTGAGATGAGAATGCTTTAGGTGGGTGAGTGGCTTTACGCTTAGAGTCAAAATGCGAAACAAATATATCAGTGAAAAGGTTGGTGTAGCTCCAGTGGCAGGCAAGATTATAGAGTCGTTTTAGATGGTTTGGTCACATTAAACGTCGATCATCTGATGATCCAAAAAGTAGAGTAGGTGTTTTTGATGTGATTTATGTTAAGAAAAATAGAGGTAGACCTAAAAAGACTTGCGCATGTTGGATACAAATGATCTTAATTTATTAGAATTAAATGAAATTATGATACTCAATAAGGGCCTATTCTTGTTGTATTTTGCTTCTATTTATGGAGTGTAATGGCTAAATCAAATCTCTTATATAGTTTGGGGAAAGAAATGGTCTCCACAAGTATTCAAGGGGCTATTTTGGTCCTTTTTTATCATTCATACAAATCACTTTTCCTTGAAAGTGGCCTTCCTTTTCTATATCTGTCTTGTCCTTAATGGTAATAACTCAGATCAAATTTTGGAAATATCACAATTATGATGATCATATCTAGCATCTCTTCTAATCTTGCTATTAGAAAGTAATACTTTTTTTTTTAATTTTATTAATCACTTGACTATCCACACACATTCTTTTAGTTCTCATCCTTCTTCGGTGTGTGTAACACTTGTACAATAGAAAGACTCGTGTTCTCCTTAATAAATATTTTTTTCTCATTAATTCATCTACCTTCGTGAGGATTGATGGAAAAGTATAGAGAGTGTAAGGAGAATTTACATATGTTTTTTTGTTGATTTAGAAAAAAACTTATGATAATGGTCCAAGAGAAATAGTTTGGAGTGTTCTAGAAAAGAAATGTATTGATATTGCTTATATTTAAGTCATTAAAATTAAAGATATGTATATTAGAGCTGTTATTTGTGTTCGAACACAAGAAGGATTGACCAAGTATTTTTTTATTTCAATTAGATTACATTAGGGATCAATTTTATGCCCATATTTTTTTTCTTTACTTATGGATGTTCTTACTTGACATTTTTAGGAGGATGTACTTTAATGTATGTTTTTCGCTGATGATATCCTTCTTGTGGATAAGACTAGAGAGAGTGTTTAGGAAAAACTTGAATTATGAAGGTTAACTTTTTCAGTAGATTTAAAATTGAATACATTGAATGTAATTTTAGTAATAGTATATCTTGTGGCGGTGTTGTAGCTATGGGTGATCAAGTCATTAAAAGAACTGAACATTTTAGATATGTTGGATCTATTATTCAAAGTGATGGTGATATAGATGAGAATGTTATTAGTAGAATTCAAGCTAGATGGTTGAAGTGGAGGAATGCATCGAGCCTATTGCATGATAGAAAAGTATCACTTAGATTTAAAGAAATTTTTCATAAGATAGTGGTGAGACCTGTAATGCTTTATGGTGCGGAATATTGCCTTATAAAGAGAAGCATAAAATGAAGTTAAGTGTTGCTGAGACAAGAATGCTCAGGTGAATGAGTGATTTTACACTTATAGACAATACATAATGAATATATATGTGAGAGTTAGAGTAGCTCTAGTGGCAAACAATATTAGAGAGTCACCTTAGATGGTTTGGTCACATTAAACATCGACCATCTGTTGATCCTGTTAGCAGAGTAGATGTTTTAGGTTTGACTTATGCTAAGAAAGGTAGAGGTAGACCTAAAAAGATTTGGGTATGCTGTTTAAAAATAATCTTAATTTATTAGAATTAAATGAAAATATGACACTCAATAGGACACAATGAAGAAAAAGAACTCATGTACACCTAATGGGATAAAGGCTTATTGTTGTTGTTATTGTTGTAATTCATCTACCTTCCTCTTAGTTTTGTATATTTAACAGGATTCATTCTATAACTTGGTAAATGAGGTTATGATGATCTAATGATCAAAGCAATGGCATTACCCTAAGCAATGGTAATTGGTCAGCTAGTTCATCAAGATATAATTCTTTAAATTCAGTTAGCAGCTGACCAGTAACTTCAATCATTAATATAAACTCGGATGTATCTCAATTCAATTCAATAGCTATCAAGGCATAAAATACTCCCTCAATTCAGCTCTTTTTTTCAAACATTAGCTAGCTCAAAATATATAGAAAGTTTATTTTGCTCATTAGGTCGGCTTGGTTCTTTTTTATTCGGAAGGATTTTTAGGCTCGGTAGATTTTGACAGAACCACTGTATTAATCTTAAACGTAGAAGCATTGGAATTCAAAAAACAAATCACATCCAAATCATAAGATTGATTTTGGCCTAGAATAACATATGCAACATCCACGGATAAGACGACACACCATACCTTGTTATTCTGGGTAGCAAGTTGAATGGAAAACACAAATTTTATTTATGGAAGTTGCAACTATATCTACCCAAGCTTTCAAAATTTTAATTTCATGTTTTCAAAGACTAATTTGTCGACGATAAGCTTACGTTAATTTCCATGTTTTTTAAAGCATTCTTTGAAAATCAAATTTTTTTTTCTAATCTTACTCAACTTTAGGTGTAGCATTGATGCACTACATGACATTTAAAGAATTCTCATTTTAAGAATTTTTTAGGTTCACTTGTTTTCTCACTGTATTCATCCACATGTTCCCTGTGTCATCCTCATTATATTCTTATTCAGTAATAATGTTCAAGTTTTTATTAGGATATTCACTTGCAAATTAAGATACTAGTTGACATCTATAACAAGTCTTTTTAGAAATTTTGGTTCCTGATGTAGTGAATACTACTGTTTTTGGCTCTTTGTTTAATGTTATTACCTTTAGTGATGAATGCTTGGGTGACTGCTTTAGTAGAAAGAGGGATTTCTTGTGTAGGTGCACAAATTTATTGTAGTTGTTCTAAATCTATAACCCTCAAGCAAACGTTGCTATGCAGGTTAATCTGGATTTTGAATTTAGGTGTTAAGCACTTCGAACCTAGAATGTATTCTTTTCAAGTCCTCCTTAATCTGTGAACATAAGAATAGATTTTCAAAATTATTTATGCGGTCATTTAGAATATGAACTCCTTGCTTTAATGCGTTAAACTATTGAGTAATTGATCTTGGATATGGGTAATTTTTTCTAATAGCAATTACTTTTCAAGCAATATGGTTGTTAGTTTTTCTTCTGATCGTTCTATTGATCATTTTACACCTACTCAAAACTTCCTTGCTTAATTAGTAAGTTTTTGTTTTGCAAATGTTGTTGTTTGTCTGACACCATTTATTGAATGAAAAATTATCCATTTCTAATATTCAATCAAAAAATACTTTTAGGTCGATCTCGTGCCTGAGATTGAGACTTTGATGTTAAGTTTTCCGTTATACCTTCATCAATATCATAAGGTTATTGCATATGGTTATCATAATTTAATTTGTGGTATTACTTGTGGTATTTATCTTGGTTATTTCCCTCATGTGATTTTCTCGTCTCTTTTTGATACGGTGAACAGGTTCTTTATCAAGGCTAGATTCTTCATCCTATTCTTGTGGGCATATTCGATTTTATTCCAGTTTGTCAAATCATTCATTTATTTGACTGATTTTGATGATTAATTGATCGATCCTGCTTTACAAATAACTCATGTGATTGATTCCTGCAAATATTTAGAACATTATGCTTATTGGTGATTTGTTCACAAAAAATAATGGTAAACAAACATAAAATTTGAACAAAATTTCAATCTCATAGAGAAATCAACTAATAAATAAATTAAAATAAAAACAAAAGTATAAATTTCTTGAAGGAGGAACTAGTCTCACGTCGATACATTATATCTTAAAAGTAGTTCTATGCCCCAATAAAGTACACAAAGAATTTTAAACTTCTCCATCAAATCTCTCAAAAAATTTATAGCTTCCATAATAGACCTGCCCAGCATAAATCCAAATTGATTATGAGAAATCATTGTAGTACGTCTTAACCTATTGTCAATTACCCTCTCCCATAATTTTAAAGCATGACACTTCAACTTAATTCCTCTATAATTTACACACTCTTGTGCATCCTCTTTAGTCTTAAAAACGAGGACCAAAATATTCTTCCTTCACTCCTCAGCCATCTTTTTAGTTTTTAAAATAATATTAAAGAGTTTAGTAAACCGAAAACTCCCAATCTCCTAAATATTTCCACACTTTAATTGAGATATCATCAAGTCCTACAAACTTTCCACCGTTGATTTTCTTTAAAGCTTTCTCAACTTCCTTTTTACTAATGCGACGGTAAAAATGAAACTTATTATTTTTATTAACGATATTCAGATCACTAAGGTCGATCGTTTATCAAAATAACTAACCCACCTATGTTGAATATCTTTTTCTAAAAAAATGTTTTTTGATTTTCATCTTTAATACACTTTACTTGAGTTAAATCTCTATTTTTATTTTCTTTTTGTTTGACTAGTTTATATGCATAATTTTCACCCTCCTTATTATCTAATCTATTATAAATATCACAAAAACATAATTTTTAGCGTTACAGATTGTTCACTTAGACTCCCGCGAGCCGTTTAATATTTCTTTCAGTTCTCTAAGCTTCTACATTTAAACCAATTTTTATAACATAACTTCTTATGTTTTATATTTTCTTGCATGTTATTATTCCACTACCAACTATTTTTATTTATAGAAATATTTTCTTTTGATTCTCCAAGTACATCTTTTGCCACTTTATTCCACATAGCATTTGATTCTTCGTGAACATCACAAATTTTGAAATCATGAATTTTACTCATAAAAAAAATTTTATTTGTTTCATTTAGGCACCCCCATCTTATTCTACGACGATGAATCTTAGTATTCTTTATTTTACAGCTCTTCATCTTAAAATCTAGAACTAATAATCGATGTTGGGTACTTAAATCTTCACTTGGAATGACCTTGTAATCTTTATATTCTCGACGATCTCTCATTCTCATAAGAAAATAATCAATTTTTATTTTATTAGATTCATTTTTATAAGTAATAATATACCCATCTATTTTCTTTAATAAAGTATTAGCAATAACAAAATCGTACGCCAAAGCAAAGTCTAATATGACTCTATCTTCTTCATTAATCACTCCAAAACCTTAGCAACCATGAATATTTCTGAAATCTTCTACTACTCTATCGGCACGTCAATTTAAATCTCCTTCAATAAAAATTCTTTCTTCAAGAGGTATCATTTGTATTAAGCCTTCTAAGTCATTCTAGAATTTATATTTAGAACCTATATCTAATCCTACTTGAGGAGAAGACATATTATAAAATTTAAATTCATATGTATGACATTAGGGTACTACTAGCGTGGGACTGTGGGGTTTGGGAAAAGGTTGAGGAATGCAATTGATGTAGAGCTGGCTCATTTTTAACCAAAAAGAGAAACGGCAAATCTTTTAAGCTATTGGGTTGCAATTCCAAGGTTGGATGGATGGTCTCCTCCACATAACATAACTTTTAGAATTTTTTATGCGAAACATCACGATGATTTGCAAAAGTCCCCCAAAATATCAAAGGCTAATGAATTTCAGTATGAGTATCCTAGAGGCCCGTAAGACCAATCGTTGTATTTTAAGTCTAAGCCCAAGATAATTCAATAAAGAAGAATGATTAGTTTATCAAAGCTCATATTATGCTTAAGTTTTAAATTTTGTAATTTATCTTTTTTAAGTCTAGTTTTGAAAATTTTAATTTTGAATCTAATAATTTATGTATTGCATGTGAAATGGGGATCTTGTATGGGAAAATTAAGGTCTTATATTGCATATAAAGTAAGTTTAATGTCTCCAATTAACGTAGCCAAATCCCATTCTCTGTTTATATTTGAATTTGATTTTTTTTTGTGCGGCTTTTAGGGATTATTATAATTTGCTATAAATCATCCTCTTTTCGTTGTGGACCGGTTTTTAGTATTTGAAAAAGAAAATTCAAGAATATTCTCTTTGGGGTGAAACTTTGTGGTAGCCTTTGGTTCCTCCTTGTGGAAAAAACTAATTATCTTGGCGACTTTTGTGTTTTCGCCTTATATTCATCATTCCCCAACATCTTCTTTCTCCTTGTGGAAAAAACTAATTATCTTGGCGACTTTTGTGTTTTCGCCTTATATTCATCATTCCCTAACATCTTCCCAAGATCTCAAACCATCCCAACCCTGACAAAAATTGAGCTGTACCTTTTTTTTTGGGTTAAAGGAGATTATAGCTCCCTACGCGTTTCAACAACAAACAAAATTACAAAACCGGGAAAGAGGTCCTATCTAACATAACCCATACAACTAACGCAAGAAAAAGAGAATCTAAGGACCTCTCACCGACAACAAAAGACAATCACAAGACACGACACAAATAACAAAAGAAACAAAATAAAACAGGAAAAAACAATCAAAACACTAAACAACATCCAAAATCACAAGCTTCAAAAGATCCAGAGGAATCCATTGAGAAATCAGAACATTATTTATGTGCAAACCAAAATTAGCCGCCCAATCAACCGCCTTATTACTCTCACGCTTCGTATGAGATCATTTAATGATAAAACTATTCGAAAGATCCATAATCTTCTTAATCAGAATGGTCAAACTCCAATGGCAAGAGTCCTGCAAACATAAAACCTTCCACAAGATAAATGAATCAGTTTCAAACTCAATAAAACCCCAGCCTAGCAGCAAGACGAATGCCAAATAAAACAGCCGTAGTTTCAGCAAATAAGGCCGAAACAGGTGCAGAATTAGCCGCAAACCTGCATAGCGGCTTCCCAAAAGAATCTCTACAGATTCCACCAATACTAGCAGCATTACTACTCCAACACCCAGTGTTAATTTTGTAAAAAGGCATAATCGGTTTGATCCATCTAACAAAAATAATCTCTCTGCTGAAAACATTATAAGGCATCTTCAAAGCAATAAGAACAATAATTAAAGAAGCAGAAACCTTCTTATTAGCAGCTAAAAAATTGAGTCCCTTCATCAGGTAACCAATAATCAAATTAAAAGTAATGACTTCATTAGGAGTAATGCCATCAAACTTAGCATTGTTTCTAGCGACTCATAGAAACCAAACAATGACAACAGGAATAATAGAGAAGAAAACACCACATTTCAGCCAGACATTCAACAAAGCAGAAATGGAGGCCACATTCTTCAAATCACAACTAACTCCCAACTTATTCAAACATCTATTCCAAATATTAAGAGCAAAAGGGCAATGTAGAAAAATATGAAGAATAGACTCTTCATTCTTCTTACAGAGATGGCACAAAGAAGGAATTCTGAGCCCCTTAAGCTTTAAAACATCATCCGTAGGAATAATTGCATGAAAAACTCTCCAAATAAAGAAGGAGATAGAGGGCTTGAGCCAAGAATTCCAAACCCAGTTGAGATTCAATCCAGAATGAGAAGAGAAAGACTTAGCAAAACTTTTGGCACCAGAATCCCCTAAATTTCCTTTAATCTTAGGAATATCCGGCACACCCGAGTTGATAGAAATAGAAGAAATAGCAACAACATCATTAGGATGAAGTAATTGATTAAGATTTCTAAAACACCAACGATTCTCAAACCAAAGATCTCTAACCTTGATACTGATATCAGTAGGGCCACCATAAAAATTAGCGTAAGGAAAACAAAAATCACGCCTTGTGACCAGTGTAAGAAAAAAAAAAAAAGTAGAAACCCTTACATGTCCTATTGCTCTAAAACCACCTTCATTGATTAATTAATATCCTAAAGGCTAAAGCCTTGATATAGAGATTTTCACTATTTTCTATCAAAGAAAAAAAAAAAAAGTTATTCATCTATTTTAAACAAATCTAGACATTTGGTCATAGACTCCTAATGGAGGCATCTTGTATAGGGATGTCAAAAGAGCTCGTTGTTCGCGAACAGCCTGTGTTTAGCTCATTAGATAGCTCATGATCAATTCATTCGTTAATCGAGCGAGTCAAATATGAGCGAATTTTTTGAGCTCTATTTATAAATTAGCTGAACAATTTTAAATTCAACCTCACTTAGTGTGATAAAGGCTTCTTGTTGTATAAATGAACCATATACAAACAACAGCTTGTTCATTTGTGTTTAGCTCGTTTTGGCTCAGCACAGCTCAATAATTAAATAATAATATATAAAATTTAAAATAATGATATCTTTGATATGATATTTTGGTTTATATAAATGTAAAAAAAATTAGATGTTAGATATGTAAATACCTCTTACATTTTTGCCAAAAATCCTGCCCTGCCTGCAATCCTGATTGAGGTAGTGTTAGATATGTAAATACATTGGTAGGTATGTAAATAAATTCTCCTCAGACTTTCTCGTTTTCCCCAAAAATCACGCCTTGGCAGGCCTCGCCTGCTGCTGTGTTGTAATGCAGAGGTGTTTCACAGGTAAATACATAAGAATTAGTGTTATGTATGTAAATGCGATGAAAAATTGACTCGACTGCTTTTAGTTTAGAAAATTTACTCCCACATCGGAATTTTGAGTGGAATTCGACTATTAATCCAGTATAAATCTAAAAACAAAGGTGAAAAAATCAAAAGCTTTCAGCTTCACTTGTGTGTGAGAAGTATAAATGTAATTCATTTTGATGTTTTAAAATAATAATAATAAAAACTTTGAAATTTTATTTTGAGCTGAAATTTGAGCCGAGCACGATCTCATTTTGAACTAATCCGAGCCGAATACTAACAGATTATTTGCGTGCTATGTCCAACACGAGCCGAACACGAAAAAAAAAAAAAACGAGCCGAACACAAGCTTTGAGCTCGCTCATGTTCCGCTCATTTACACCTTTAATCTAATAATGATTTATCCTTTGCTCAAATTATGAGATTTCTGATTTTCTACTCTTCTGGGAAGAGGTTTGAGTTGATCTGAGCTAATCGACCATTGCCCAGTGGTAGTTTCTTATTTTTGTTAATTAAGTCTTTCCTTTCCAAATTGTGGCTCTCTAACTCCTTATAAGTATGAGACTTATTTAGTTTTTTTATTGAGAGACTGTGTTGTAACTGTTTTATAGATGTTTCTGTGGCTGCTTATGTGGTGGAAGCCCATTCAAGTTATTATCGTCCTCTCCAAGATATTTTTTGCAGGTTCTTACTTTTTTTATTTTTTTTTTCTGAAGGTTTAATTCCTTATACAAGTACAAACATATGGTTTTTATATTTATAATTTTGCACGGATGTCTTACCAGGTGCCTCATTTCTTGCTGCCCTTGGTTTCCTTCTTTATGGTGGAAGGTGAGTTGAAATTTATGCTTATTTGTAGGTTGCATAATGTGACTATGCTTGCAAATAGGTTGCATGTATCTGTTTTTCATGTGGTCTCAGTTCAGCTTTATGTCTTATTCAAATTTTGGCTTCAAATGCGTCAAGACAAGCATTGTATTCAATGCGCAAATAATTTCTTGGCTTACATGCTTGTGTTGCATTTCCGTGAAAGTCTTGCTTGTCATTTATCCTAGTATTAATGCGCTTGTCTCCAAAGACAAGTACTCTAATTCTGTTATATGCTCCTTTTTAAGAAATATTTTTCATGTTTGTTGTGGTGGTTGTGAAATGTGTTTAGTTTTTGCTTTAGAAAAATATACTACTTATCCGGAACTATTTTGCTTGTAGTTTTTCACATCCATTGGGCCTTGGATTTTTTATCGATTAACTTTTTGTTACAAAAATTTTCATTATTTCTAAACAATGTGGATTTTTTCTTTGTTTCTCTTTGTTCCATTTATTTATTATTATTATTTTTTTGTTTCTGAAAGCTGTGCAGGTTGTTTCCTTGCTTTCTTTGCATTCTCTTTTTTAGCATTCTAGTTTCCCTGTTATTGTTTTATTTGTAATAATCTAGGGAAATACTCTCCAGGCGTGCTGTAATTAGTGGTCTGGTAATTCATGGCGTTCCCAATGCATAGTTTTGGGACCTCAATCATATGAAAACAATTACTATTGTTCGACAATACTTTTGTACCATGAACTCTTCATTAAATGCATGTGATTACTTTTTGTAATGAGAACATTCCTATCATTCGTGTTATGGCCTCATTTCTTTCTCGCATTGGTTTAAGCTTAGCTTCATACCATCCTTTTGTTTATTATTTTATTGCAGGCTTTTCTTGATGTTGCAGCGCTTTCCTGTTGAATCGAAAGGAAGACGCAAGAAATTGCATGAAGTATTTTCTCAAGCATCTTAATGTTTTGAACGGGTTAAGTCTTTTGCATCAATATCTTTTATTTCTAAATTTTCTTTCATTTTGCTACCTTCCGCAGGTTGGCTATGTGACAACCATATGCTTTAGCTGTTTCTTGATTAGATGCATCATGGTATGTGTGTGTTGTATTATAAACTTTTAAGGAAAATTTTCTTTGTTTTCTGAAATGGTTACCAGCTGTTAATTTTTTTGTTTTTTACCAGATGTGCTTCAATGCATTTGACAAAGCTGCAGACATTGATGTTCTGGACCATCCAATTTTGAACTTATTTTACTATTTGGTATGTCTCCAACGATATTTTGCAAATACATGATGGAAGAGTTTGAGCATTTGAATTTGTTTTTGGTATTAATAAAATGGTTTTATAATCTCTTTTATGTTAAAACACTTATTCTAGGAACTTCAAAACTAGCAAAACTAGTTCATTTAGTGAAAAATACTTCATCTCTTTGTTTTTTGTGTTTACAGACACTTTTTATTTCTAGCATTCGATTTTTCCTTGTTAATTATGTTTAAGAAGAGCATTACTATCTAATAATAGCTGCTGCATTTGCGGAAGCCACAACCAAAATATATCGTTGAAGAAATGTTTATACTTTGAAATTGAACACTTGACCCTTTTTTGTCAGCAACCACCCACAATTATGCCTAAAACTATAGTTAATTTTCTAATTTAGTGTAGCATACTGCAAACATAAACATTTTATTAAAAAAATAAAAAGTTTGACACATCATCTGAGGACTGTTAATTGTTCTCTAATGGGCTTGAGAAACATTTTTCTTTATAACACATCATCATTTAGACTCCACTTAGGGCCCCCCACCTGTACATCCTTTCGTTTTTTTGGCAGTTCTATCAGACAAAATACTTGAATCCAAATACTACGTTACATTATGACTAACTTCTATTTTTGTTTCTCAGCTGGTGGAAATTCTACCTTCATTTCTAGTTCTTTACATTTTGAGGAAGCTACCTCCCAAACGTGGAATTACTCAATACCACCCAATCCGCTGATCTCCTGCTATGCTCATAGTAGATCATCCACAAGAGGAAAGCCTTGGTCTTTGAAGAAGCTATGGTCTCCAAAGACGGGCCATAGGTTAAGTAGGGTCTTTCCACCATGGTTGAAATGCTCGGATTTGCTTCATAGAAGGTTCAGTAACCTGATCAATGTCTTTTATGTTAATATAATGTCCAGTTTTTCTGTGCGAACAGTATTATTCTTTGTTCTAACATGCTGACATTTTCAAAACCTGTGTTCTCTTGACTTATTTTGTGGATTTATCTATATTGTTTCTATTTTCACAGGAAACTAAAATATTTGTAGCCTGATGTCTTTATAATTGTTTTGCTAACGTAAATTTTAAATTTGCATTCTTCTTCTAAAAACTAAGCTGTTATATCTTGGAACTGGATCTTAATACACCCCGCATCATATTGGTAAAATTGTTTTCAATTTCATTTTCTATGTATGCATTGAAAAAAAAATAATTTAAGCTAAAAGCTTTCTGTTTGACAAATGAATTTATGGCTGTTGGAACTCAATTATAAACTGCTGATTCCCTCTGAATTGACTTGTGAGCCAGATTTAGCTGAGGGAGGGAAAGCCGTTCCTTGCTTGTTGTGCATGGGCTTCCGCACACTTAGTTGAATTATATATTATAATTTGGATCGACCATTTTTCCCTATCTTCTGTGCTTGAATGGCTGACATAGAATTCAATGCTAAATGCAAATAACTTAGCCTTGGGATTGCTGAGAATTTTTTTGTTTTGCTGAAAAGGAACCGCAAAAAGGGAAGCACTTAAGCAGAGAAAAGTGTTCCTTAAAAAAACAAAAAAGTTGAGAGACGTGTCAAAATGATTCCTTGACTCTTTGTAAAGGTCCATTTTAGTCCCTAAGTCTATAAAAGTGTTAATTTAGTTCCTAGACCCTTTTAATGTGGGCTAGAATAGTCCACATAGGCCACCCTGTTGACCATTTCATCCCATATTAAAAGAGCCTGAGAACTAATTTAGCAGTTTTATAGACTTTGGGATTAAAATGTCCCATGTAAATGGTCAGGGGACTATTTTGGCACTTCAGTTAAGTGTGAATGCAAATGAAATTATTTGAATCAGGCGAAAAACTTTTTCCCGCGGTCTGGGGTTATTGATCTGCTTTGATAGTTCTGACAAGAATGTAAAACTGTAATGGAAACAGATTTGTGAATCACCTTGGAACAATTATATCCTTGTCATTTATAACACTAAATTCTACCATTTCCTTGAATTTTTTATTAAAAAAAGGCACACTAGATCATACCAGCCTGTTATCATTTTTGAAATTGGAAAGAGTGGAGCAGGGAAGTAATGTGTGGGGCATTTTAGCAGTTGAGTTCACCTTCTAATAAGACTGATTTTATTATTTCAGAGTTTAGTACACAATGGCTCAGCCATGAGCAATGTTGAAAATCATAACTAGAATGAGAGTTGATGATTTCTCTTTGTTTAAGTCCAATTCAAGCATCAACTTCTGACTATTTTTTGCTCAATTATTATGACAATTGAAAAATTGTGGCTTGAATGAGAACTGTTGCGCAATTTTTTTTTTTTTTTTGGGGGACTGATTAAGGACTCTACGAAGAATTTATCTTCACTAGGAATTTGAATGATGTTGGTTGGCTTTAGAAAAGATGGTTGCTTACAGTCAAGTCCATGCATATCTTTCTCTCGGACGGTGGTAATCAGAAGTTTTGCAAATTTTAAAAAAGATTTTCTTGCAATTTTTCTTTGGACTGGTTTCTTTTTATCAATAAAGAGTCTTGCGAACGTCTTCTTCCTCATGGGGTTCTAATATGATCTCACTTGAAAATAAACATACTTTTCTACAAAAATTAAAGCAAACTCAAATTTTATTAGTCCAAACTCAATATGAATACAAAAGATAAACACCTACAATTCGAGTGGTAGGCAGAGGTGGGAAAACTCTCTCAAACCCCAAACCCCAAACCTAAAACTTTCAATCAAATCTGATACATAAGCCTCTCTAGACATAACAAGGCTATTTATACCCAACAACAATAATAATAAAAGTCTAAATTGCCTTCTGGCGCACAAAGGATAAATTTGCTCTTAGGCTAGGCATTATTAAAACATTAATCCAACCCACCTCTCCCCCCACAAAAAAAAGACATATTGTCCTCAAAATGAAAAATAATGAGAGTGTTCCTCCACCGCAACTGTCTCTATTTCTACATCCTCTACCTCATTGTCATGCACTACTAAAACTTATAATTTTTTATCCTTATAACGATGTCTTGGAATAAACTTCTCATCACACCAAAAACATAACTCCTTGATTCGCTTCTTCATAATGTCTTTTTCTGTAAGGCCCTTTTAGTCGTGGTATATTAATCTTGTCCTGTGTCGCGTCCCTCTGGATTTCCACTGTTTGAACTTTTAGCATCATCATTGTTGCAGCAGTTCGTTACGATGTTCCCACTATGCTGCTTATGTTGGCCTTCTTCATCGGGTTATTGTAATCCACCATCTGAGCTAACTTCATCATCTCTTTCAATCCTTGTTGCCTTAATAGTCAGAATGCTACCCGTATGTCGGGCATCATACCCTTCAAGAAATTCCTCTCTAGTCCTACTTCAGAAATCCTCCATAGTTGTCTCGACAATAGTTCACATCTCTCACTATATTACATGACTGCCCCCTCCTAAGTTCAGGCATAGAGTTGCTTGTACAGGTTCTCTTCGCAAATTACTTGAAAATGTTCCAACAAACAGTCTTTAAATTCATCCCACGAATGAATCAGATATCTAGCCTCCATCCACTAAAACAAGGCTAAGACTTTTTTTTCCAGACACAATCCTGCCGCATGAGTTTCTCGTTTCCATCTAACCAATTCATTGTGAAGTTTCGCTCCTCCTATACACCCACTCATGTGAGTCTTCCCTCTCAAAGATCGACATCTTTAACTTTCTAACCCTTGTATCTTGACCCCAATTTCCTCTCCCTCCACTGTTTTCATTCATTTATCGAGGGTGAAACTCCCTCTTTCAATCATAGTCAGATCCCCTCCTTGCTTCTCTTCTCTATTCTTCGTGCTCCTCCATACCTTTTGCATAATCTCTTCTTTTTTCGGCTAAACCGCCTCCATCAGAAATCTCCAATCCACCCCCAATCGGAGCTTGGGGGTGTGATGGTGGATGTTTTCCTCATATTCCTCAAGTTCAATCTCTTCTCCTTTAGGTTTTGGCAAATTGAACCGTCAATGTGTTTTGGATTGCATCTTAATAAACCTATTTAGCATCTCTTGAATTTCTTCTGTGCTCTCGAATTGTTCCTTCAATAGGTTTGCCATAGAAGATAATTTATCTTCTATGATGGCAAACTTTTCTTTCAGTCCGATCTGATTTGACTCATCTCTTCAACTAACATCTTCTCCCACGCCTTTATTTTCCTAGTCGCCATTTTTACCAAAAAAGTTTTAGATTGTGTAAGAGAAACTTCTAATGACGAAATCTTGTCAGCGGCTTCTCAAGCAGCTCTTATCGCGAATGTATCACAATTCAGTAGATCCCATCAATGCTTCCCAACCCACTAGAATCATGGGATTCAGTCTGGAAGGCCTAAACTTCACAATCCTGCTAGGTCGAATCAATCACGAAGGCCTGGTTTCACTTGCGACTGTATCAAATGGCGTCTAGGGTCTCTATACAATGCGATTCTTCCTAGTTACTCTGATCTTGACTGTTTCGCGAGGTGAAGTCACAGGTATGTCGTGATCCTTCTGATCAGTGATGGCTCTGTACGCCGCGATCCCTTCTGTCTTCCTAGCTGGTTCCGCTCAAGACTGTATCGAATGGTTCGGTCACGTAGGGGACTCTTAATCTCGTCGTTGTTGTGTGCGACAGAGGTAGTCGAGAAAGACACGAGTTTCAGGTTTCTATACGCTACTTACTAGTTTATGCCTTCCCAGATAGCTCTGATTTGGACTCTATCTCGTAGACAACACAGGAGGAAGATAAAAATAGGAGTTTTGGGTCTCTGTACATCACTTCGCAGCTACTACGAACTAAGGCCTGCCAGATTTGCTTCATCTTGGTCAAGCAGATCAATCCTCTCCTATGTTAATCTGATCCCCATAATCTTGAGCTCTGATACCAATTTAATACGATCTAACGTCAAAATCGACCATTTTTTCCACATAAATTAGGACAAACACGACTTTTATTGCAATAATACAAACAACTCAACATGAATATAAAAGATAAGCACTCATAATTCGAGAGGCAGTTGATCTCTCCCAATTCCTATAATTCGAGATGTAGAAAATCTCTCCCAAACCCTAAACCAAAGACTCACAATCAAATCTTATGCATAAACCTAACCCTAGACATAACAAGCATATTTATATCCAACAATAATAATCATGAAATGATAAATTGCCCTTCGGCGTACAAAAGAGAAATTTGCCCTTAAACTAGACACCAATGTAACATATTCTTTTTTTGGTTGTTTGTGTGTTATGAAATGATCCTAAACAAAGATGAATTTTCATCTTTTCTTTTGACTGCTTTTCGATGTTCAATAAGGATTTTTTACTGGAAGAAGGCATACTTCTTTGTGTCTCACAGGGTCACCAATTGGGCAATTCTCCAAGCCCTCCAACCCTTTGAAAATCAAGAAGGTCTCAATAATGGATGCTAGTATGGAGAGGATAGAATGATATTAGTGCGATAATTATCGTCATATTATTAGACACAGGACATCTCAAATTGAGGTTGGAAAAGTTAGGACACTTTGTTAGGGAGTCTAGAAATATGGCAGCAGTGGTTACGACGATTGCGTTAAATGGTTGGTAGAAAAGAGAAATTGATCGATGATTGGAGGGTGGGTCATCAACTAAAGTGAGGAAGCAGTCAGAGAGCTAAGGAGCATTGCCAAGTCGCTGCCCATGGTTTCATTTTGATTATGGCCTTATGTCATGACAACGGTAAGAACATGCATTATTAGTAGTGATGATGACGGCGTTGATGAGGAATACCTCCCTAGTGGTGTAATGGCATCCCTAGAACCATGACAGTAATATCAGTGATGCACGAGAAGCTATCCTCAAGATAGAGTGTTGATAAAGACAACATCTTAATGACTTATTGAGAGATGGTGATAAATTAGAGTAGGGCTAATGAGGTTATTAATTCAGACTAGACATAGCTCATACTATGGTGATAGGACATTCACGGCTTGCGATACCTTGTAGTTCCATAGTTTGTTGGACTCAATGTTGACAAATATTTCTGTCGTTCTGACGACACATGTGAGTTCTTGATTGTGGGATGAATTATAGCATTAAAATTTGTCAACAACCAACTTGTTTGTGGACTTATGAGAGTTAAAGTGATCTAGAAGCTCTTTTGGCCCATTGCCACTACAATGAAGGGGCATATGGATAAAGCGAAGCGATAGGAGGTGATGATAGTTGCACTAATATTATAAGTCAGCGTGTTGGAGGCAAAGCATGAGATGGTATGATTGTAAGTTATTTCCCTAACTAACAAGGGTTCCAACCTTGCTAGTAGCTTGGAATGAGGCCATCACAGCCATGGCACCTTATATATTTAAATGGCTGAAATGGTTGAGGTGTTACATCAACAGGTTTAGGAATAGGGAAATCAACTACGGCTTAGGTTGGCATGTCCTTCTAAGAGGCTAGTTCTTCATATAAGAAGAGTATTGTTTGGGTGAATGATGGCTTGCAACTGATGTGGATGGAAATAAATCTCTACTTGAGAAGGTAGGAATGAGAATCATTAAATAGAAAGGAAGAGAACCTAAGTTCATAATTCTCAACAATTATTCTACGAGCAGGTTGACAAGTAAGGTTGTCAATTAGGGAATGCACAAGGTTTTTGGAGTGATTTGGTTAGGTGAGCTGTGTGCACTATAAGGTTTGTTGAGGATCTTATTGTAATTCTGAGAAAGTAAAAATAAAGTAATTATGTCAAGCTCATCCCTAAAGAGACATGAAATAATAGAGAATATATGAGAGATGTGTATGGTGGGAAGGTGTCTAGAAGATGGAGTTTATGATTGGTTATAGAGAATAATAGAATGAGGGTGCAAGTTTAGAGCGATGATGGGAACTTGAAAGCAGCAGATGAAATCCAAACTAGAAAAATCTATTTCTGAGTATGTCTTAACAACTAAAAGTCTTGTTTGTTTCGGAAGAACTCATACTTTAAATTTGCATTTATGTGCTATTATCTTTAGTTATGATGGCATTTTTCAAAATTTATGGCTAATCATGATGGTTCTTGAAGCAATGGATGAAATTTTATGCTAATGATAAACAAAAAAGATATGTTTTTCTTTCTTATTTGGGTGAAAGGGTGGCAATTCTAATTGTGGTAATACAACCAAAAAAATATTGGATCACATAATTAATGCTTTGTATATACTGGTTTGTCTTTTATTATGTAGTTTTAATGTTTACTAGAGTGGAGTGTTATATTCTTGAAATAGCTCAAGGCATCATGGGGTTTGAGCAAACTAAGCTGAGGCTTCATGAGGAAAATTAGGAGTTATTTGAGTTGTGGTTATTCCCATAAAGGCTTACCTAACAAGCTTTATCAAGGATGATATTGGGGACCTCCCTAAGGGCATGCCAAAAGATTCTCTCCTAAGTTTAATCCTTAGTTAAAGAAAATTTTAATTTTAGAGTTCTAGACACATCACATAAAAGACGAAGATCGATTTTGAGATGTCTATTTTTTAAGGTTTATAGAAGTTTTCATATTTCAATATATTATAATGTAAAACAAAATAAGGTTTTGAAATGTAATTCATAACTTAGACACCAACTTCTCCCTTGAATATCTTCACGTTCCCTCTATTATTATCTTGAAACACTCTGCTTTTTTCGTTAGGTTGATATTAGCAAGTTAAACAATAGAGCAAGTTAAACAACAGAGCATGTTCCAAAAATCATCATTAAAAATGATTCTTGGTTTGAAGTCTTTAGGTTGATATTGTAAAGGTAGAATTGTCATTGCAATGAAAACCATTGTTGGAGTTCTCCCTGAGATTATGAAGCTACATGAATGGAACTTATAGTGGGAGAAAGGGCCATTATTTGTTTTTAGAATATAAATATTATTACTAACGATGGGCTATGGGAGAAGTTACCCTTGAAAGTGCTAAAATTATCACATTACATGGGTAAGATAAACATCCAACCACGATCGCGAGGTTTGTAAAAAAAGAATTATCTTTGAGGTAGAAAGAGTCTCTCACCATAAAATAAAAGATTTTTTTCAGGGTGGGAAGAGCCTCTCCTTACAAATGAAATTTTAATTTTTTTAATAGAAGGGAATGCATCTTTAGAGTTTTGAGATACAAGTCCAAACTACTTTGGCACGTGTGACTATGTTTTGATGATGTATTAGCTACACTACTTGATGGGTTCGACGAGTGTTTCTTCCCTAATCATTAGAGGAAATGATTTTGTTGAGGTCAATGAGGTGATAGAGGTGACCCTAACAAATGGTTCCAAAGGGTCAACATGGTCTTTTCTAAGAGTGGACAAACTATCAGTGCTCGATGCAAATTGCAAGGGTTGTAGCTTGAGTATGAGCTGTGGGACCTCTAAGGTGACTATAACAACAACAAAGCCTTAATCCCACTAAGTGGGGTCGGCTACATGAATCCTTTTTCTCCATTGCGTCCTATTTAGTGTCAAATTTTCGTTTAATTCTAATAAATTAAGATCATTTTTTATGCAATAAGCCCAAGTTTTCCTAGGTCTACCTCTGCTTTTCTTAACATACGTTGTATTAAAACATCTACTCTCCTAATCGAATCATTAGGTGGTCGACTTTTAATGTGACCAAACCATCTAAGGCGACTCTCTCTAATTTTATCCGTCACTGGTGCAACACCAACCCTATTACGGATATATTTATTTCACATTTTGTCTCTAAGTGTAAAGCCACTCATCCACCTAATCATTCTCATCTCGGTAACACTTAACTTAACATTATGCTTCTCTTTTAAAGGCCAACATTCAGCACCATAGAGCATTGAAGGTCTCACCACCATCTTATAAAATTTTCCTTTCAGTATAAGCGGTACTTTTCTATCACACAATAGGCCGGACACATTCCTCCACATCAACCAACCAACCTGAATTCTACTATTAACATCCCCATCTATATCACCATCGCTTTGAACAGTGGACCCGAGATATCTAAATCGTTCACACCTTTTAATAATTTGATCACCCAAAGTTACAATTCTGTGACTAGACCTATTATTACTAACATTACATTCCATGTATTCAGTTTTAGTTCTACTCAAACGAAGACCTTTAGACTCCAATGTAGACCTCCATAATTCAAGTTTTTCCTTGTCTTATCCACAAGGAGGATATCATCAGCAAAAAGCATACACCAAGGTACATCCTCTTGTAAATGCCCAGTAAGACCATTCATAAATAAAGCAAAAAGATATGGGCTTAAAGCCGATCCTTGATGTAAACCAACGAAAATAGTGAAATATTTGGTCAATCCTCCTTCGGTTCGAACACATGTAACAACTCTAGCATACATATCTTTAATGACTTGAATATAAGTCATATCAACACCTTTCTTCTCAAGGACTCTCCAAAGAACATCTCTAGGAACCTTATCGTAAGCTTTTTCTAAATCAATAAAAATCAAATGTAGATCCTCCTTATTATCTTTGTACTGCTCCATCAAACCTCTCAATAAATGTATAGCTTCCATGGTAGACCTGCCCGGCATAAAACCAAATTGATTATGAGAAACTTTCGTAATATGTCTTAACCTATGTTCAATTACCCTGTCCCATAATTTTAAAGTATGACACATCAATTTAATTCCTCTATAATTTGCACACTCTTGTGTATCTCCTTTATTCTTAAAAATGGGGACCAAAATGCTCTTTCTCCACTCCTCAGGCATCTTTTTAGTTTTTAAAATAATATTAAAAAAGTTTAGTAAGCCAGGAAACCCCGAAATCACCTAAACATTTTCACACTTCAATTGGGATATCATCAGGTCCTACAGACTTTCCCCCCTTGGTTTTCAGCACTTAAGTCCTCAATGCCATGTATTTTTTTTTCTAAGGTTATTTTATGAGATGTCTCTTGTATTCATACACATGGTTCTTCTATCATATTACACAGGCCCACTAGAAAATTTTTGGTTTTATTTTTGATCTACTAATGCTCTAACTTAACCTAATACCCTTATTAGATATGATCCATTCAGTCTTTAGCAAATACAGTTGGGTAGTTTAATCAATCTCTCCAAGCTCAATATACCCTGAGCATTGGACATTCTTTTAATGATTGGCTTAGTGAAAGCTCATCCAGATGACAATTAGTTTTATCATCCTAACTTATGTATGGTGCAAGCCTATCTCTAACCAACTTAGGACCCAAGTAGTTTGGAATCTCCACCTAGTCAAACTAGGACATCATGTCACACCTAATAGTTTGATTTAGTGATTATCTCTTATTTAGTGTAAGTGATATTATAGCAACCCATCCTTCAGATTTTGGCATTTGCATTTGGAGTCAGCACTAGCCATATTAGGCTACACTTATATTAGGGAGACTAAGACCTAGTCTAGCCTAGCTACCCCTAGCTTAGCCCCAAGTCAATCTAGAATATAGACCATCTTAGTAACTTCGGTGAACTCGATACTCCTAGTTTAGCTTAGAGATCATTCACATAAGTTCTAGATTAATAGAATTGTCCTTACCCAATATTTGATTCATCAATGAGTCGGGTTGTAATAAGCCCTTAAGAATATTTTAACGAACTCTTATTAGGTTTGAATTTCACGAAAGAAGGTAGACTGCTAATTCTTTCAATACATGATTAAGAATGATCATAAGATGGACATTGTATAAAGAAACTCAAAGCACCCTCAAGGGACCAAGGCTTCAAAACCTTACTGAGAGATTGAGCCTTCATGATATATATTTGAGGAGCTCGCTTGGTTATTAGGCTCCACTATGAAACAAATAGTCTTCTAAAGAACACAAGGATCATGTTGCAATCCTCCGCTATAATTGAGGAGAAACAAAATGCTCACCTGATAGAAAAACTCCATAACATAACAGAGACCTCACTATGGTTCTTTCAGATTACCAGAGGATCAAGCCTATGAAGTCATATGATTTCATGTGATGGTTGAAGATCTCAATCAAACCTAAATTTAGACAAGATTGAGACTTTTTTGCTAATCAAGGAGAACCTTCGTGCATATGAAGGACACACTCTGGAAAGGTGATATAATATCAGAAGTCCATATGTGTTGTGCCCTCATGGGTTGACCTCACTTGGGATAATCTAATGTGATGCTTGTTGGTTTAAGCAATATCTTATGGATATATATAAAATCCTCCTAGGGTGCGAAAGTTCCCTATGGAAATAAATTGAATATGTTGATCCCTCCCAGTCATAGTTAGATTAGCAGGATTAGGAGAAAATCAAGTATAAATGTGCATCACCTTGTGTCGTTTTCAAGGACTAAACTCATCCACAAGATGGTTCAATATTATTATTATAGCCAAATTATTGTAGCCACAGGTTACTTATGACATGTGAGTCTCTTAGAATGACTAATGATCTGTTGGATCAGTTGTAACGATTTGAAGAAACAATTGTGAAGCTGCCACAAAAGAAACTAATGTTCAATGAACTGCTGTGACTCATACAAAGTTATTTTAATTTCGAAAAGTTAGATCACAACTTTCTAGAAATTACCACATTTTAACAAATTTGGTTATAAAAAACAGTTTTCTACCATAAATTTTTAAAAAATAACAAAAAACATTTTCACAAGCAGAATTGCGGTGGCGGTCTTAAAATGAAAGCAACCAGAAAGCTTTCCCAGATGGACCCTAAATATGAACTATACGAATAATGTCAAATGGTGGGGGCATAGTGAAGAGAGAGAGAGAGAGAGAGAGAGAGAGAGAGAGAGAGAGAGACTTTGGAATAAATTAATGATGAGTTTGTCCCACATGATATCAAGGGAAGGATGACAGACCTGCTTGCTTCTCATGGTGGGTCTGCTCTTGATGGACTCCACCGTAGAGGAAACTCGTTAATATGACGAGAGGTTGGTAAAGACTGCAATGGATTGGTCCCATATATATATATATATATATATATATATATATATATATATATATATATATATATATATATATATATATATTAAAAAATGCAATAAATTTATTTAATTTTAATGCCATTTTTATTGCCTGTGTATCTTATGTATATATACTATTCATTCCCTTCTCGGATCAATGTGTATGTAAATCATCCAAAATTAAAATCAACAATATATCCATTTTTCGCATAGCAGATGAATTATGTTCCATAATTTTATCGCACTGTGGATTCGGCTCTATAATCCTTTTTCTTTATTGTTTCCTATTCTGTGTCAGTATTTTCATTTAATTTTAATAAATTAAAATTATTTTTTATACAATATGCCTAAGTCTTTTTAGTTCTACTTCCATCTTTGGTAACATAATTTAAATAATTCATACCATGATTTTTTCGACAAAAATTCTTCATTTTTCATATTTTTGGGGCTTCGGACATGACAATGACACATTAACTAAGTTAATTTTCTTTTCTTTTTTTTTTTTTACAAGAAAATCATATTTGGCATAGGCCCAAATATCGATTTCCTATGCGCATTCTAGCTCTATGATGAGAGCCGCGCCGTCTGCCTATAATTCAAGTGCCCTCGCACCACGGTGGGATTGAACCCCTGACCTGAGGGGACTTACATCGACCCCATTACCAATAGCCCAAGGTATGTGGCTAGGGCTGTTAAAACGGCTCGTTGTTCGCGAGCAGCTCGTGTTCGACTTGTTCGCTAAGTTAACGAGCCGAACGCGATTAAAGATTTGTTCTTTCGTGTTGGCTCGTTTTGGCTCAAAATATTACTCATCAAATATATATATATATATATATATATATATACAAGGCTACAATGATTTATAATCAATTAAAAGTATTAATTAAAAAGATATAATAAAAATTATTAAATTAGATTCAAATGATGTTAATATAAACAATAATTTTTAAATCTTGCCCCAATTCTTAACATCTCATGGGTACGTGATTAAAGTTGTCAAAACAACTCTTTGTTCATGAACGACTCGTGTTTGACTCGTGTTTTGCTCGCTAAGCAAACAATCCGAACACGAACACACTTTTTGAGCTTGAAATATAAATGAGTCGTATGCGGCACAAGTTAATTTTCCTTTCAATTCAGTTAATACGAAAATAAAATGGCTCAAGATATTTATATTAATTTTTAATTAAAAAAAGACTTTAAAGTCATTACAATATTAAAATTAGTGCAATATACAAAAATAATTTGGCATGTATTTAAGTTGTCTTATATTTCAATTGATACTCTATAAATTTCATTCGTCTCCAATAAATTTATTATTGTTGGAAAGCATTTAAAATTCAAAAAATTTAAATATAATATTATTATTGTTTCTTATTTAAAAATAATTTGGATTAGGATTTTAGTTAAATTTCAGTACGGCCGGGCTTTTAAAATCATTAATTTATTTTTAAGTGAGAATAATAAAATGTTCAATTAAATCATCATATATTCCCAAAGCTTAAAATAAATTTATTGATTTCTAAATCATCTTAATTAAAAACTTGATATTTTAAAGAACTCATTTTTTAATTGATTCTTTGTGCATTACAATCTTCTCAAATGGAAAAATTCTTACATACATAGTCCACACGTAACTCTGCGTCCGGACTCTAATAAAATATTGTCACATGTATTTGACGAACCCAAATGACCAAAAGACGCTTATTATGGTGTCATTAAAAAATAATTCTAATAACACCGCAATACAACCAGTGAACAACCCCAATAACACCATCGTGAGGACCACGCAAATAACACTGTTATTTTGCTTACAACCCGAATAACACCACAATAACACCGCAATAACACCTGTGAACAACACAATAACAACGCAATAACACTGTGGTGTTATTGGAGTTGTTTTGTGGGTGTTATTGTGATATTACCACAGTGTTATTGGAGCATTATTACGGTGTTACACTTGACAATATCTTATTAGAGTCCGGACTTAAAGCTACGTGTGGACTCTGTGTGTAAGATTTTTTCTATCAAATGAACACAATCTTTAAATTCATTCAGTGATGTCGCTCAAAAAATTTTAAATCAATATATATTAGCACTTAAATTTTTAAAATCTGGATTATGACATTTAATCAACTTTTCAGTACGGATAGGTGTTAAAATAATTAATTTATTATAAGTTAAGAATAATATAAAATTCAATTATTCATTGTAAATTACTATGTTACCCTAAATTAAAAATAAATTTATTAATTTCAATTCTACTTAATTACAAATTCTGATACCCTTAGCCATTTTTCCTTATATTTGCCACGTATTAGGTGGCAACAATGAAATCTATGGTTGATTTGCTCTTGCATCAAATAAGAGCTTGCAATGTGCTAAAATATGGTTGGAAATAAAATAAAAAAAATCAAAAGTTTTGGTTCTATCACTCGCCCCGCAAAAAGGAAAGAGATATGAATGCGGAGCATTACTTATTAAAATGTGCATATTTATATGGAGGCATTTACATACACTCACCCCAATTCTTATGTATTTAGATATCTAGAACCCAATTTTTATTTTTTATATTTGTATCATAAATATCATCATTTAAACTTTTAAAGAGTGAAACACACTTTTTCATGGACTGATAAAAAGGTGCGCGAGCGTGTGTGTGTAACTGTTTAATATGTTGATCGAAATTAAGTGGTTTGTGTATATGTTTTCATTCATTTATCTTTTTAATTTTTAAAAGGGTCGTCAGTTTGTCCATCGTCGTATACTTCTTTTTTTCTGAATAAGTCTATCTTTCGGATCATATGAATGATCACAAAAGGAAAAGAACTGAAAAAGACAGACATACGACAGAAAAGACAAACAAAAGAAAGAACGTGAAAAATCTACGTGTGATAAATCTCGCATGGATATATCAAGTATGTTTAGTGTTATGACTTTACTAATAACTTGTTTCGTAAACATATGCTTCTCATGTAGTATCATTTTTATTTTAATTTAAACTAGGCAGTGATGAATACAATTCACACATAAGTAACAAAAAATAATTGTAAAGTAGAGATTATTATTTGAAGCTTTACTGCAAAACTATCGCATGAGCTCTGCAATCACCAGAGATAGAGCTCTGCAATCTACTGAGATACTTATCATATAGGTCACATTCACTTGATGATTCTTAGTTGGCACATGTTTAATGTAAGATGATCGTCTATTCAATTCCACTTATTCTATTCATAGTCCTACATAAAGAAAATGACTCTTCATTAAATGACTTAGAATAATTATGGCACTGTCGGTGTAATGCATCAAATCTTTTCTAGGGAGAAGTATGAAAAGCTTGAAGGTTGAAAGGGATGATTACATACAAAAACTCGAAACATTGATATTTACAAATTAACCACCAAGGCTTACACACATGAAGATGAATTACACTTGGATGTATTACACATTAAAGCAAAATTACTCTAGTGGTTGTACATGGAACTAAACATTTCATGAGATAGAACAATACATGGAGGAAGATTTACTTTGAATCAAAGTACATGAAAGATGAAAATTACATAAGCATGCATGAAAGAAGAAAAACATGGAGAATAGATTAAACTTACATAAGAAAAGATGGAGATGAATATTGCATAAGTATACTTAAAGAATGAACATCACATAAACATACATTAAAGACAAATAGATGGAGAATATATTAACTTTGCATAAGAAAATATGAAGATGGACATTGCATAAGTATACACAGAGATTTAATTAAATTTACATAGGAAAACATGAAGATGAATATTGAATAAACGTACATGAAAGAAAAATATAGTGGAGAGAAGGGGATAAGAAGAATAGGAGGAGGAAGAAGATGCAGATGGAAGAAGTGTGTTGATCAAGAGGAGAAGAAGAAGAAGAAGAATCTGCAGGATAATAATGAAAAAAAATAGAGAGTACGAAAGTGCAAGAGAATTGTGAAGAGAGAGAAGTGTAAAGAAGAAGATGATTGAAGAAGAGGAAGTGCAGGAAAAGAATGACGAAGAAGAATAATGAAAAAGCAGAAGCAAAGAAAAGGAATGAAGAAGTACGGGAGAATTACGCCAGAAAATAAAATATTTTGAGCTTATTTTAAGCTCAGCAATCTTGCTTTCATGGAATGTCTTCATATGGGAGAAAGGTCAAATATTTTTTGCAAGAAAAAGTTGACTAAAAAGTGAGGTCAAAGTGTAGTAAAATTTATACAATTCTCATCATTTTCTTCATAGTGAATTTTTTGGTGTGGTAGGACTTCATGGTTTTTTTTATACATATATTCTTTGGGTTTTTCACATTAAATCTTATCATTCATTGTATTTTATATGATTTCTTATTTTATATGATTATGTTCTAAGTTTTGCTTCGAAACTTTTGAATTGAATTTCATAAATATCTCCCAGCAAGTGATATAAGAGGAAGTTTATTTGAAGATTTTATTTTTTTTTTCTTTTTGATTGGGAGTAATGATCAACAAAGAGATACACAAAGTTGAAAAGCTCAATTATTTAAATTCTGTTTTCTAAAAAATGAAAATTGAAGATTTTTTATATCAAAATACATTGAAGTTACCACTGGATGGAATAACTAAGAAGTCGAAATCAATGATTACGGAAGAATAAGATGTCCTTGATTAAAATACATTAGGTTTGAATTAAATTTCACTTTTCTCATCTGTTACTTTAAACATTATGAAGGAAAAGACTATTGTTAATCTCCTTTTCTTCAATCGTTGTTAATCTCCCTTTCTGCAGATGTTGATCACTTCAATAACAGCACTGTGACAAATTAGTTGTGTTCTATTCGCATCAAGTTTGATGATAAGGTAAGGGCACTATTATTCTTATCTTCATTGTAAGCTACTTTATATGTAGTTACTACGATGAGTAACTCTTTTAAGTAACATAATGTTAAATTTTTATGATATTATGGTGTTAGTGCTTAATGAAAATTCATAGGAATATGAGCAGCAAAATTTTAAATTGTACTGTGAATGTTGAAATAAAGGAATGAATCCACATAAAAACATAAAATAAAGATATATTCAAGTCTAGGAGAGAAAATGTTAAGGAAGAGAAAAAGGTAGAGGTGAATGCTGGAACTAGCATAAGAAATATCACTTTAAATTGATTGTAAAGCTCCGATGTTGGTTGGTGCTGAGGGTTCTGTTAGAAAACTCTCTACAAATGTCTTCACATATGAAATTCAATGCGCTTCCCTTATTTTATCCCTATATAGTATCGAATCAAGGATATTAGATTTAAGGTCCTTTTTTCATGTTTGCCCCAATAAAGAGATGTTCAAAAACTACATTTAGTATGATATAGGGAAGGTGTATGTGGGAGATAACAAGTTCTACAGTATTATTGAGAAGAGTGATATTGATATCAGGTTATCAAATGGATTAGTCTGAAAACTGAATAAATTTAGACATGTTCTATGTTTGAAGAAAATTTTGATTTTTACGAGTCAACTTCCAAAGTTAGGGTATGTGATTACTTTCACAGGTAATTCATGGAAGATGACTAAAGGAGCAATTGTGATGGCTCATGGTAACATTAGATGTGCTTTTTATCTGATCAATGAGATGTCTAAATTCATTAGATTAGCTGGAACAATGGTTTTTAGAAGTCTTTGGCACCATAAGTTTGGCCATGTTAACAAGGATGGTATGACGTGTCTACTATCTAAAAATAAACTTCATGATCTATAGCTTATAGATTTAGGTTTTTATGAAGATTGGGTTTATGACAAGCAAATAAAGATTATTTTTTTCAAAAAATGAGTCAAAATTAAAGTTTAAAAAGCCTAAGTCAGTGTATACTGATGTATAATGTCCTACTACAGCCTAATTTATTAGAAGTTCTTTAAATTTTATCACTTTTATTGATAATCGCTCCAGGAAGATATGTGTATACTTCTTGAAATATAAATCGGCTGTATTTGATGCTTTAAAGAAGTAAAAATCTATGGTTGAGAATGAGATAGTTTGAAGTTGAAGTGTCTTAGATCAAATAATGGTGACTGGTATCATGATTAAAGGTTGCTTCAGAAGAGTCAGACATGAGTTTATTGTTCCAATGACACCACAACAAAATGGCATTGTTGAGCGCATGCATAAAACCATCATAGAGTATGTAAGGAGTATGAGGTTACATGCAGGCTTACCAAAGTATTTTTTGGGCAGATGTAGTGAACATTGTAATTTATTTGATAAATTATGGTTCATCAATACCTTCGTATGAAGCCTTATCTGAAGAAACTTAGAGTGACAGAGATAAATCAATCGCATTTGAAAGTATTTATTTCTTCAACTTATAGTCATGTTGGTACAAAATTTAGGAGTAAGTTTTTATAAATATTAAGTGCACTTTAATTGGGTATGACTCGGATGAATTTGGCTATAAATTTTTAGGAATATTAAAATTAAAAACTCATTAAGCAGCGATGTCACTTTCAATAAAACGGAGATTTGTAGGGATAGAAATAGAAATTAATTTTGTCCATTAGTTACTTTTATAGTACCTTCTAAATATGTTGAGATAGAAGACTCAAGTCATCAAGAAGATGAAGAAAGGAAATGTGATCAATCTAATGAAGCACAAAATGTTCCGTAGACACCTGCTATTGAAGTTAGTATTGCCCAATCAGTTAGAGGGAGAAATGAATTTTTCAACAAAAGACAATTATCATTACGAAGTGTTATCGAGAGAGCATTCGACATATAGAAGAAAAGTGGATCATACTCCCAAACATGTTGATATATTCCTTCAAAAAACATGTAAAGATAGTTGTTGCAACGACATCATTACATAATTTTATATGGAGGCATCCATCTTGAGATAATGTTGATTTCGGGGTCTTAGATAAAGATCTAAAATGCATACTTTGGTGTGATTGACTTCAACACATCTGAAGGGGCATGTGCAAAAGATGATCTAATTAAGTGAAGATATTACATATGTTTTAGTACAATCATCTAGTATATTTAATTAATATTTTGTAGTGACTTTTGGTTGATGTTTTCTATTTCAGATATATTGAAATTAGTTGATGTCTATTTTTTCTTCATTTTTGGATATATTAATTTTCAACGTTATGACTTTTGAGATGCATATTTTATCTTATAGTTGTTTTTTTATTATAAAATCTAATATTTATTTTGCTCTTTTATTGTAGATGTAATCTAATTTGTCAATTAAAAAAATAATGCATTAAATCTCCGAAAAAATGAGTTCAATGTCATCAAATACTTTAAGAGCTCTATACTGTCATTGTGGTATGTAGTGTTATAAATACACATTAAGAATAGAAGAAAACTATGGTAGGAGATTTTATTATTGTTCCAGAAAAAGGACACATGGATATTGCAAGTATTTTTCATGGACTGATAATATACTTGAGTTTGCTCTAGATATTGAACAAGCCAGAAGTGATGGTATGGACAAAAAATTATCCCAAAGACTTAATCATCTGGTTATTGTAATATTATGCATGAAATAATGACTTAAAATTAATTTATTAAGGAAATTTGGACATTTGACATGATTTTTATTATTTTCCTAAAATGATTTTGAAAACTGCAGCCATTCAGATAATTTTTATATATAAGTGAAATTATTATTTTTTTTCATCAGAAACAACTGCAGCAAAGTAAATTATTTAAACAGACTAGCTATTCTAACAACAATTTTAAGGTAGCACATGTGAAACTGTTTCGAAAAGTAGCTTCACAGCTGCTTCATCGAAAAAGGACATGCTCTTAATTTATAATCGGACATTTTAAAAGTAAAAATATAATAATTAATATCGCTGTTTTCTGAACAATAATTTCTTCTATAGCTGAGCCATTTATTGGAATAGCTTGAGCTGACTCACACTAACTCCGACTCAAAATTGGGCTCATTTCTCAGTGAAATTTTTTTATCCGGACGACGTACGCAGAGCTTCAGCTCGGGCATTTCTCAATATGCTCGACTTGTGAGTTGTGAAGAGCCGCACCTCTTATTAGCTCTCAAACTCACATTACCGACTATACCTCCAATTTCTCAGAACTTCAGCTCGAACTATTATTTCCTATAATAACCCCGCAATCTTAATTCCATAAATATTACTAAGATAAGATCCGAAGCCTCATACTTCCCAAATTTCTTCGTTCTTTAGTTTTTTTAGCTATTACCTTCTTCGCGTCCACATCCTTCTTGTCTCCCCCCCTGCTGCTTCTTGTGCTTCGATTGGCCCCCGGCCACCATAGTTATCGAAGACCTATCATCTAGTTTCGATTTATCTTTCTTGATTCGTTCCCGTGGTGTGGATCTGTCTTCTACGACAGCAGGGTGCCGAAGTCTTGCGCCATGGAATCTGGCGGCGGGCGGAGCGATCCACGTTCTTTGACGAGAGAAGAAGAAGCTGTTAAGCGGAATACTGACTGCGTTTACTTCCTTGCTTCTCCTCTGACTTGCAAAAAGGTATCTTTTTATTATCTCTCTCTTATTACCGACTTCGTTGCTTTGTTTTTATCGTCTTCGGTTGTTCAGGTGGTAAAACAGGTAATTTTAGCTGCGGTTCTTGTTTTGAATGTTGGTCTGGGTATGGATTTTGCTGTTTGAGCTGCGTAAAGAGAGAAAGGGGGGAGATTTTAATTGTAGTTTGTGGTTGGTTTGCGTGATCTGTGGTTAGGATTAGGTTTTGGTTTTGCATGTGGGTTTTTGCTGTGTTATTAGCAGTCGATTTGGGATTTTTGAGGTTGGCTTATCTGATTGCTTTATTGATTGATGTCTATGGCTTCTGTTCGCTGGTTCTGAGGGGGATGATTGTCTAGATGCGGATTTTGCGATGTTATGCCGTTTTCTGACGGACTTGGGAAGTTTGTGATTTGATTGTTGAAATTTTCATGGTTTGTGTTTGATATAATTTAGGAATTTTATATGAAGCATTGGAAGGAAATTTGGAAGAAATATTTATTTGTTTTATCATGGCTGCTACGTGCATAAAGAGTTGACTTTCAGAGGAGTTTCTTATTTCCGATATTCTGCAAAAGATTTTATCTTTTAGGGCTTTCATTGGCAATTTGAGATGTTCATCTTAATGCATCGTTTCTCTGGCTTCAGAGCTGGTATTTTGATGATTGGGATTATTTTTTGTTTCCCCGGTTGCTTGATTGGACATAGAGTTACTATATTTTCTTCACTGGGATGAATAGTGATGAAGTCTTTCAATTTTGTGACAACTTCTATTTTAAACAGCTTACTTCATTTGAAATGGAGATTGAACTCTTTGTCAACCAGTAAGTACGAAAATCGGGCACTAAATTAGAAGTTTTCTATAATTAGGAGCTTCTTTATTTAAATTATTTCCAATTTCTTTATTCTGATTTATTTCCCTGTTAGCTGAATATTTAGATTAGGAATATGCATTATTAAGTTAGCTAAAATAGATTATACAGAATATTTTGTACCTAAAATAGATTGTAAGATTATTATTTAATGGAATGAAAGCAAAGGAAAAAGTGGGAGCATATTTAGAATTCAACCTATTTGCTCGAAAATATTGACATGGTATCAGAGCCAAATTTTGGCCCTAACTACAGGTAGTTGTTGGAGGAACGTCAAGACTCTCTTATCATCGGCCTTCTTGCGGGAAGGGAGGAACTATTTCTCTGCCTTGATTCGCCCATCTAACAAAGCCCCTCGTGATGGAAGCAGATACGACTCCGCACCCTCCGCCTTGGAATTGTTTGCAGGGATCTTCGTCCGCTGCGTCTGCGTCGTCCGTCTGCTCGTCTGGTGAAATTGACGTGAATCGCTCATCTGCTCGTCTGGAACCTCTCTTCTTTTGCTCGACATTTGATTATTGCTTCGCCTACGTCGTCTTCGTTCTATGTCATCTTCGTTCTACGTCATCTTCATCTTCGACTCGGCTGGTCTCGACAGAGCCTCTACTTCGTTCGAACTCCACCCGCAGTTGCTCCCGCTTCTTCGTCACCTTCATTTGCACGCCAATGAGACACCCCCTTTTTCATCTGCATGCCTGATCTTCGCTTCAACGCTTTCAGATTCGACACTGTCAGGCTTCAACACTCTAGGCTTCGACACTCTCGGGTTCGGCACTTTTGACGTGAAGACCAGGGAACAGATCGTCTTTGTCGTCGCCGAAAGAATCTGTTGAGTGTGGAGCCTGTTAAAAAAATAGGAAATTTACATGTTCCCTCTCCCTCCTCTGATGCTTTCTTTTCATCAAAGCGAAGCGAAGCTTTGCCCATCACTCCTTTAAGTCTCACCTCACGCTCAACTACTACAGGAGGCTTGCGACTAAACTCCAAAAGTTTCGTTCTCCGCGTTGGCTTAAAGAAGAAGAAGGAGAAAGGTGAAGAAGTATCTTCGGCAAGGTAGCTATCGTAGGTTTCTTCCTGGTTCTCTTCGGCAATGTATCTCGGTGTAGAGAGAGGAGAAGAGAGAAAGAAAAGAAGTCTCTGCTCCCTTTTGTTGTCTTCGGCGTGAAGCATATGGGAAGAAGAAAATACATCGACTTTGTAATTTCTTGATGTTGAGATAAGTGTTTCTTGTAAATCGAAGCATTGTTGTGTAAATTCCTCAAGTAATAAAATCTTCTGTAACTCCGTGGACGTAGGCAAAAATTACCGAATCACGTAGATCTCCGTGTGCTCTTTTATGGTGTGAATTTTCTCGCTCTATTTTTCGCTTCGTAGATCGTCCTATTATATATATATATATATATATACCACAACAGAATCAATAGCATTTGAATTGTATAACAGAACGCAGATCCTACTTGTGAACTATTATCGGTAGCATTTGGATCGTATAATTGGATCATTTTTATGGGCTATGATCGGTTGCATTTGAATCGTGTAATGCGAACGCAAATCCTTCTTGTGGCTTGATTCTAATTTCTGGATGGCAACGATAGAGGATTTCTTGCTTATCTTTGCTCAAACTCTAAGGCCTCGGCATTCTCGGCTTCAGCTTCGGCACTTACAACTTGTTGGTCCCGACAGTGTTATCAATTTCTTGTTGGCAAATTGATGCTTCTTGAGCAGCTAGCATAAAATTTGATGTGGGATGTCAATCAAGAAGGACGAATATCAGACAGCTAAATTATGAGTTTTCCATAATTAGGAGCTTCTTTATTTAAGTTATTTCTAATTTCTTTATTCTGATTTATTTCACTGTTAGCTGAATATTTATATTAGGAATATGTATTATTAAGTTTGCTAAAATAGATTATACAAAATATTTTGTATCTAAAATAGATTGTAAGATTATTATTTAATGGAATGAAAGCAAAGGGAAAAGTGGGAGTCTATTCGGATTCAGCCTATTTGCTCGAAAATATTGACACTCCCAAGTTTCTACAATACTTTCTTATTCTAATGAACTTTTAATGGAACATATATATATATATATAATCCTTTTATTAGTCTTTGGGGAATCAGCTGTATAATAAGGAAGATGCATGCACTTTAAGCCTATTTTCTCTTTCAAAATATGCATTCATTGGTTGCATTGGTTACTTTCCAAGATATCTCCTTCCCCCTTAATGCTTATGCCAAAAATGCCTCTTTTTTTTTGTCTTTTCAGTTATTTCATCTATTTTCTAGTTGCATTTTTGAGGTATTAGCTTTTACTACTGAAGATACGTAAAATTTCTTATGCCATGGAGAGATCCTTTGCTCTTGGTGAAAGCATTTTCTAGATTTGGATTGAGTTACAAGTAGTCCTTATTAGATATACTATTTTCCTTATAGTCTAGAAAAATAAGCTACATTAGCTTAACCTCATTGTTTTTTAACGATTCCTTGCATCTCCTCGCATTCGCTATGAAAAAAAAATTGCGTTAATGCAATTGATATAAAAGTATAAGGAGCATATAAGACTTCAGAATTTATAAGATCAAGAATGACAAGAATTGTTTTAGTGCACATCATGGAAAAAAGGTTTGTTTTAAGATATGTTGAAGTTATTAAAAATATGTAAGTTGAGACATTGATTGGTTCTATAAATGGTTGTAGTGTGCCTAAAGTGTGAATTGCATCTATAATGAGGATTACATCAAGTTTAAGCATTAATTCTATATCTTTTTTTGTTAATTATAAAAAATCTTATAATGGATATTAAAATTGATATACATTGATGTATGTTTTTCATGGTTGGCCAAATTCTCAATGATTTCCATCTATTTATTACTTCCTGTTTGACCTTGCTGCTTTCTAAAAATTGAAGAGCCAATTCTTTATCACCTCTGTGAATCATTTCCATAAACTTTATCTTTGGTTGTAATCATACTGCGAGGTAATTAAGTAATATCCATTTTTTTGGATTTGTAAACCTAATTTTCTGAAAAATTTGGTTTTAATGCATTTATCTGCTGGAACTTCTTCAAAACTGGAGATAACGACGACTATTGTACTTACAGGGAAGCGAATGCGAGTATCGCCATAGTGAGGGTGCCAGAGTTAACCCGAGAGACTGCAAATTCTGGTTTAGCGGCAGTTGCCTGAATCCAAAATGCTTATTTCGTCATCCGGTTTGTTCTTTTCCCTCCATTTCGTGGAAACAATATCAATATTTATCCAGTTGAACATGCACAGCTTGATTAGTCTTAAAAGAAGTTTTATTTTCTCTTATCTGAGAAATGTAATTATTTCCTCTTTTCAGCCGCTCGATGGACCAGTTGGAAATCCGGCGGCTAGTTCAGGGCCAATCATGTTGACTGCTTCGCAAGTGACGGAATCCATGAAGTTACCGACATTGAATTCTTCTGCCTATAATTCAAGCAGAAACAATGTTCCTTGTTATTATTTCCAGAATGGTGGCTGTTTGAAAGGAGATAAGTGTCCTTATATGCATGGAACACAGCCTGCAAGTAATTCTGTAGCAAAGCATGCTTCAAAGGTTTTTGCACCAGTCACCACTCAGTTGGACACAACCAAAAAGGATGCTGGGAAACCCGAGGAAATTAGAAATCAGCAGAACTCTTCTACTGGACCTCTGAGAATCCGTAAAGAAAGTGCTGTAAAACCAGTTAATGTTAATTTGGTGCATAAAAGCAGCAGCTTTGCGCAGTCTAGAAACGATCAGTTGGATACGACCGAGCGGGAAGCTGGTGAAATATTGGGGGATTTTTCAGAATTTGGCTACAACAAATTGGAGAGGCCATTAAATCAACAACTTCAGTCTTCCAGATACAAGAATGGCAAGGGGATTGAAGAGGGCTTCACAGAGTTTTCCCCTGGATTTGATGTTCTTGTTAATAATGTTGTGAAGCATGACAGAGATAACTTCAGAAGTAAATCCAGTCAAGGTGGAAGAAATATGAACCATGGAGATGGGTTTGATAGGGATCAGCACAGTGGGGCTGGTGAGTTTAGGCGTTATGGAAAGGTGCAGAATGGAGTTAATGGAGACCAACACACTGCTTTTTCTGTATCTGAGAGGATTTTGGATAGATCAATATTGCCTGTGAAAGGATCAGCACACAGGCTTAGGAGTCCTGATGGAGTGGATGAAACTGATCTTCGTTATAGGCTAACGAAGCAGAGAAGGCTAAATAGTTCTTCATCTGCTACAGTTTCTGATTCTGAAAGTAAGTTGGATGGTAGACATGAACAGAAAAGGCAGGATAGGCATGCCCATAACCCCTACAGGGATCAACGTCAGTCGCCTCCTGAAAGCACCAGTAGCAATCGCTTGAGAGGTAGAATAACAGTTCCAAAGCCATTATCTCAAAAATTTTCCTCTGATGTACAAGGTGGAGGAAGTAGGGGAAGGCAAAGATGCAATCTTTCACCAGTGAGGACATTGAGTCTGCAGCGAAGACTCGGAGAGAGATTAAGCAGAAAACCAATTGAGGACTCTGGCAATGGAAGAAACATAGCTAACCAACAGAAATCAAGAGATGGTCTGGATACTCTGGATTTTGCTGGTCCAAGAAGTCTTGCAGAATTGAAAGGTGTGAAAGCTGATGAAAGCTCCCCAGCCCATTCAACGAAGGTTCTTCATTCTTCAGGGCTGCGTGATTCTGTGGTTTCAGTCCCATTTGATGGCCCGAAGCCATTAAGCGCTCTCCTGAAGAGGAGTAGAGAAGCTAGGCCTGAGGATGATGTAATCTCTGCCGTTAGCAATGATAGCAAAGCAATTGAGGAATTTGAAGCTCCTCCAGTTCCAGAATTGCAGGCGCACCATGCACTGGAAACCAGTTTGGAAGACGCTAAAGGTGTTATCAGTAATCCTGAAGAACCAGAGGTAGGAACAGTTGTTCAAGAAGAGGGAGAAATTGGGGGAGAAGTTGTTCATTTTCCTGCACCTGTTGAGCAAATAACTTACCAGCAGCAAGCTGAAGAAGATGAAGCAGAAACCGGAGATGCTGTTGAAGATGAAGAACTTGATTATACTGATCAGAGAGACGGAGAATATGATTATGATGAGACAGTAGATGGCGGAGATTACAACCCAGAAGATGATGAAAACATTGACCCAATGAATATAGATGAAGAAGATGATGAAGATGAAGATGAAGATGATTTTGCTAAGAAGATTGGCCTCATTTTCTCTTAGGATGAGAAAATGTGTACTAATTTAGCTCTTCCTGTTGCTGTGTTTGTTGGCTTCAGCAATTCCTCCATTTTCTTGGATCTCAAGTTTTGGGCAGTGTTAGATGCAACTCACTGGAAGATGACCGTTGTCTGAGGCTTGATTTTACTTTTTAAAATTGTTCTCTCTATTGTTTTACCCACTTTCATTAAAAGAAGATTTAGTCGAGATTCCTGTAATGAAATTAGTGTTAGGCTATTGGTGCCTGACAAACTTAAGGGCTATGTGTTCCTTAAGCTGTCTGAAATGGTTCCTGTTTAACTTGGATTGCATTTATTAAGCTTGGTGGAAATTTTACAGTTCTTCCCGAAGTTAACTCTTTACATTCTAGTGGAAATTGTTTATGTAAGAAATGATGTGTTACTCGGTCATTATCAAGATCAAATCATCTGTTTTCCCCTTGTGCGCTGAGGAAAGTTTGATATTTATTCAAATGGGACTCTTTTCTGCTTTATTTAAATAATGGAAGATTTACATATATACCTCTCAATTCTTATATAATTACATGTCTAAACAAATATTTTTCACTTTTTAGAAGTTGGTGGTACTTTTGATGTGATATGAACAACTT
>CM040421.1:43798751-44013353 GCA_022702705.1 Papilionanthe hookeriana x Papilionanthe teres
GATAACACTTAAGAATGATGAAGGAGTTGACAATGAAAAAATGACTTTTAATGATGATGATAATGAAGACATCAATGTTAACATTGAAAGTGCTCATAGAGATATTATATTTGGAGCAACTTTTACTTCACAATCATTTAAAAGAAAGAAGTAAAGTGGCGCTGGAATAATTAAAAGTATAATTGATTCTTAGTTGTGTTACTTAAAGTTATATTGAATTCAACATTAATTGATGTAGGGAGTAAATGAAAGATGTGGAATTTGAATAAGAATTTAAAGATGATAACACTTATTACATATGATGATTCCTCTGAAGATGGTGAGAACGATGATGATACCACTATAGATCATGATTCTTGTGGAATATTTAAATTCTAAATTTAATATTAAATTCTTATTTCAATTTTTGCAGTTTTGCTTTATATTTGGGATTTATGAATACTATATGCATGTGCTAATCAAGTGTAGTACTGAAGTGTATTGCCTTAATTAAATTCTAAGTTTAATGATCGACATTTGTGATTTATCAATTGGCATATTTATGAATTATGTTTATTTTTTGAGTTTTAAACTTTTTTTTATAAAGGCTTACACCTCGCCTTGCATAGAAAAAATTCCTTAATTCTCGATTTCGCCATTTAAAACATTTCTCTCAACAATATGTGTGTGTGTGTGTTGTGTCTGTGTGTGTGTGTGTGTGTGAAATGCTTTTATTGATATGAAATGAGATATGAATAAATCTTACATGAATCCTCGAATAGGAAAGAAAAAAACTAATATGAAAGGAAAAATATAACGCCTAATATCTCTAATTAATCAATTTGTATTAATTATTTAGAGATAAAAGAAACAACATAAAATGGAAAAGCTAAAATAGGAAAGGAAATAAATCCAATTCAAGAAAATAAATCTATAATAGGAGAATGGATAAAATTATATTAGAAAATAAATTTAATCCCCATAACTTCTAATAAGAATAAATTATTTCCTAATATAACTTCTAATCACCCCTCAAATTGAAACATGGTTGAAAATCATGTTCAACTTGGATTTGAAAACATCAAACAATGGGTGAGGAAGAGTTTATGAAGTAAAACTTGAAATCTTCATCCCGTACTGCGGTTGTCTTTGACTGCAGTTCCTACAATGTCTGTAGGTAAGTGGAAGACTCATACAAGTAATGTTGCGGGAGAGTTTACAATGAAGTAGACAACTGTGGTTGTCTTTGATTACAGTTTTTGCAGTGTTTGTAGGTAGGCGGATAACTTCTGCACGTAATATTGTAGGAGAGTTTGCATGGAAGTAGATAGTTGTGGTTGTCTTTGACTGTAGTTCTTGCAGTGTCTTTAGGTAGGCGAAAGTCTCTTATAGGTAATGCTGTAAGGGAGTTTGTAGGGAATTGATAACCTGCAGGAAATGATAACTTCTAATTGATATTTGTTGTCGTTGGCTGCAATTCCTGCAGTGTCTGTAGGTAAGCGAAAGGCTCCTACAGGTAATGCTGCAGGGGAGTTTGTAAGGAAACAGACAACCTTCAGAAGAAGCTGGCGGGTATGACTTGTAGAAAAAAAGGAAAAAGAAAAAAAAAAAAAAAAGAAACAAGCTCCAGAGGAGGGGTTACTGCACCAAGGAGGGCATGAAACACGATACATCCGTCTGCAGAGAGAGTTTTGGTGGCAAAGAAAATACAGAGGACTTGCATGGAGTTTTTCAGCAACAGGGAAGAAACCAATGGAGAAGGGCATGTAGGTCGGCTGTGGAGATTCCATTCAAGGATATATCCAATCTCACCTCTGTAAAGGCCTTTTTCAAGTAGTTTTGCAAGCAAACCAACGAGGAACTCTTCTGTAACAAATTTCCCTTCATTTTCACAGTCCACACATGTGAAATTACGAAAGACGCCATGGAGGCGGCTGCAGCAATTTCTGCAGGAAGGAATAGCAGTTGAAACCTGCAGGGGGGAATAATGGCAAAAACAATTCCTCTCCTCTGTCCACTTTTGTTGCGAAGACATGTCTGGGAAAATAACTTCTCCTCGGTTGGGAGTGCCACTGGAGAGAGAAAGTCCCGCTCTTTGAATATCACTGGCGGCTCTGATTGGGATTTCCACAAGAGAGAAAAGAGCAAATCACACCCAAGAAATTCTATTGACAGAGAAAGCTACAGAAGAAATGGTCGCTAGAGATGCAGCTCCCCCTGGCTCTTGCTCCGGGAAGGAAAAATACATAAAAAAAAAACAATAAAAGAAAGATATAACATCTAATATATCCAATTAATCAATTTATATTAATTATTTGGAGACAAATGAAACAACATAAAATAGTAAAGCCTAAAATAGAAAAGGAAATAAATTCAATCCAAAAAAATAAATCTATAATAACAAAAGGAAATAAAATTATATTAGGAAATAAATCTAATCCTCGTAACTTTTAATATGAATAGATTATTTCCGAATATAACTTCTAACAATAACTTCGAATTTCAATCATACTTCGTATTTTCATCATAAACCAGGGGACTTGATCTAAGTTTTGCATGACTTTCTAAACCAGAAGTGGTTCACCTCCCATCATTCAAAGTGAAAAATTGTTTTATGACTGAACGTAATGGATCATGTGTATTAGATATGAAAAATGCAGATCTTCCTATATTGCCATCTCATCATGATTATGACCTTATGAATATGAGCAAGTGAACTATTTTTTTGAAACTATTTGATATTAACCATTTGAGATGGACAACTCAATAGAATGGACATGCTCAACCCTTTCACTGCCTTGAAGTCGCACACCTGCTAGGTAATATCTGCTCTGAAACTGCTTTCTACATTTGGTTACTCAACCTATAAACTAAGTCAAATATGACAATCTTATTGTACTCTTCCAAGATGCACATTCCTGTATTGAACATCCTTTATCACATTATATAATATATAAATATCTCTTATTTTTTGTGCTTTTACGTTGCAATTAGCATATAGGAGATTTCTAAAAGTGTACGAGGCGCTCTAATATTTTCTTGTGGAAGGAGGTTATTTTTAAAGAGGTGAATGCTCTTGAGAAAAGCAATGCATGGGAACTAATAAATTTGCTAAGAAGAAAGGATGTCTTAGGATGTAATTGGATTTTCACTGTTAAATATAAAAGCTGATTGCACCATAGAATGATACAAATTAAGATTAGTTACATAGGAATTCACTCAAAATATGGCATTGATCTTCTGGAAACATTTGCTTAAGTTGTAAAATTAAATTTAGTAAGATTTGTCATATCACTAGCTGTAAACTTTGATTTGCCTCTGAAACAGTTATTTATTAAAAATACATTTATAAATGGACTTATTTACCAATCTTCATGCCATAAATATACAAGTTTTTCACATAGCGTCAAGATCTTCTGTAAACGTTTGGAAGCTGCTTATAATATTTTTCGATACTCAAAATGTATCCCAAGCATGGACTTACTTTTTCAAAAGACTAAACAAAAGTAAATATTTGATCCTTTTAAAAAGATATGGATGAGTATTTGTAGACTAGAAGACAGTTTGATTGATTCAAATAAAAAACATAAAGATGATAAGATGCGAGATTAAATGAATATAACTTAGTATAAAAATTTAGTTGGAAAGCTAATTTACTCTTCTCATAAAATATTAGATATTACTTTTGTTGTAAGCATTTTGAGTTAATGCATGTAGTCACCATAAGAACATTTGAAAGCTATGTGTAAGATTCTTCAAAACATAAAATATATCTGAGGCAAGGTTTTATTCTTTCAAAAGTCTAGCAGCAAAGCATTGAAGCATATATCAGCAAATGGGCTGGATCAGTCAGTGATCGAAGATTCATGTTAGGATATTGTACTTATATTTGGGGAAATCGGGTCGCATAGAGAAGCAAAAAACATAATATATTGGCAATGGGTAACACTCAAGCAAAATATCAAACTATCACGAGTGTGCTTAATGACATGGGTAGAAAGAATTCTTGAGGAAAAACAATGATTAACATTACGAAAAATCTAGCACCAACATGATCGAACAGCCTACGTAGGAATTGACCAAAACTCTACAAAAAAATAAATTTAATTATGGAGCTATTTGCGTGCCCTTTATTTTTGCTATGTAATAATAGTCGATATTCTTATTAAAGGATTGTTTTGATATGATGTCCTTGTGGATAAGTTGGGTATGGTTAATATCCTTCTTTAAAGTTGTGCAATACAAGAGGTTCACCTCAACACTTCTTACAAAAAAAAAATTGTAATGAGGCTTGTCCCGATCCACAAGTTTCCTATTTATTAAAGATAGAAATTAATATTATAAGCAATTCATTATGTTGATGATTTTAATGAAGGTCATTATACAATGAGAGTGCTATAGAATTTTGAATTTAACAAGTGTTAATGGATTATTATACTCTTATAAGTGGAGGATAGTATGAGAGGTAGAGATACTTTTGTTAAATTTGTTTTGGTGTTATGTCATTATATTTTATTATTGTACTTTGATATCTTAACTGTAATATATTGATGTTTGTATAATTCATCTTATTTCATGAATTGATAGCATGTGATTGCTTATGTTCTATAATTTGTTACTTCTTATTTTGTTGGGATGTTGATTTATTACTTTCTAATGAATTAATATGTTCGGATGTTGATATGTTATTTTTCATTTCAAAATTTGAAGTTTAAACAACACTTCTTTCTTTACATAATTTTACATTTCAAGACACATTGAGGCATGCTTCTCTCTTAATGGATGGAAAATGCTTCAATATTTAATTGTATAATTTTAAGCTTTGATTGATATATATATATATCCTCTTGAGGGGAACTTTTGAAATTAGAGTTAATTAAGATAAATTATTTTATTTTACTTATGCTAATAAATTAATTATATTTTATCATTAAATTTGATAATATTCACTATTTATTTTTGTTTTATAGGAGAGATTGTCATTGCCCGATCTGAGGCTTAGAATTAACTAAAACAAGAACGGACGATCGAACGGTGAAAATAAATTCTCTATTATCCTATATATATCACTAACAAGTTGATATTCAAAAAATTCATGAAATAGTTACTGATGAATACAATTAAAATTAACAAGGAGAAATGTGTATCTTTTAGGCTGCTGTGCTCGTCTCCCATACACATTTTCTCATCTTCTATTCATCTTTTTCAAATACTTAAAAACCTAAAATAATATTAAATAAACATAATGAGATATAAATGTAACCCAGGAGTAATCGCATTTCTAAACTACAGTAATGCAAGGAAAAAAAATAATATGCATGTCAATCTTTTATATATTTATAAAAAAATCTTATAATATGCTAGTATTTCATATTTTTATAAGAAATATGATAATATGTTAATGCATGTATCAATGGTATTTTCAACTTGAAAATATTCAAGTCTTCTAAATGCATTTACTTTATCTTTACTTTATATTATTTACATACATATCTATTTTTGTGAGAATCAGTCAACAAACCCTAGCACACCCTTGGCCGATATTGTCCCGTCGGCTCCCGTTGGCACAACGGGTAGTATGTATACATCACAATTGTCTTGGGTGGAAAGGCCCTTACGTGCCCCTGATCAAGATTTTCCCGCCAACACAATTATTAGCAATGTAAACATCCCAATTGTCTGGGGAAGTAAGCTCTGGTCTACTCACATTTGACTGATAATATCTCTTCGACCCAGTGGTTAGTGGTCTAACTATCACAATTGTCAAATTTTACTCATGCGAGTATAATGAGGTCTCCTGCCTGTACCATTAGGGGGTGAAATTCTCCTCTAAACATGCACGTAAAAGTATTTATATATAAGTTATTTCATTCTTCATAGCATACATCGTTGAGACATTTTTATGTATCTACTAACATTTATATTTACTTTATTGTGCAGCTATTCATCATGCATATCTCTTTCCTAATTCATCTCTTATATCATGTAATTATATCATGCATCTTTTTTTATCATATTTATCTTACATAAAATGCATCTCTTGCATATCTTTTATATCTTTTATGTCATAACTTAAATTTTCTATCTAACAATATGAAGAATCTATTGTAATATAAATCCAATTGAACTAAAGATACATATAAATCAACATACATTTTGAAATAATTAATATTGTTGAAATTATTCATCTCGGTGTCACGCTAAATTCTAGATCTTCGTAACTAGTTGGATGTTGCGGTGACTTTTATATTGAGCTTAATAACCTGAATTTTTAGAGCTGTCATACGGATAATTTTCTTATGCTTGCCTCAAACTTGCCGTCTCGTGTAAACAACCTTAAACGACTTCTCAGAAACCCAACACTTCTTTGAGTTGCTAAAACTTCTTCCCCCTTCTTTCAAACACCTCAAATCTCTTTTTTCCATTCGCTGATGTTGTGCTAAACTCCTCACGGAAGCTCGCAAACCACATTCAACATTTCCGACGCAAGTTTGGCGCCTTCGACAGGTACCAAAAACGAGAAAGATGCACCATTCGTCAAATATTTTAAAATGGAAGCAAGAGGAAGGAAATGATAGTCTCAAATAACGTGAAATAGGTTTCATACTCACTAATTTTACATCAATGTCGTAAAATGCCATATGCGGCTCTATGCGGGCCCTCACCTCTGTGCGACCCTGGCGCTGAAATCACGAGAGAGTAAGATCGGAGAGGAAATCGAAAGCAGGAGGGATTTCGTGCAACACAAACGGGACGAATCGAAGGCTTTGGAGAGGATCTTTCCTTTCAACGCCCAAGCAAAGTTGAATATCGTTCGGTAAGTCCCTAGTAATAGTAACTATTTGGGATTAATGATTTAATTTTGCTTAATTAAGTTAATTAAACTTATAATTTCAAATTTTATATCTCTCATTTCATTCATAATTTATACGTAGTATATATTTTTAATTGCTCGATTTGAGGCGTAGAATTTTATAAAATTATTTCGATTGAAATTCGAGGGATCCGAAATTTGAGGTGTATTTTCAGTCATCAAAATTTTTTTATCAAATTTCTTAAAAATTATTTATTACAGAAATAATGACTTGGTTTGCCATTAATTTCCGTTCCTCTATTTATATCATCCTATTAGGTTTTTATCACAATAAATTAATCAATTTATTTCCTGATACCCTAAAACCATAGCCTTTTTTTAATTTTGTTTCAAAAAAGCAATATTTATTTTTCTTTCAACATATAGTTATGATTTGGTTCTCTTGCATCTATCACTTATTGCATCAATCGTGTAAAAACTATGAATCTTTTAATTCTCTTACTATCAAATTGAAAATTTAAACATGGTTTGAAGTCGTTTAACAGGATTTAAGAAGAATCAAAACCCAATGCAGCCCATGAAAGAATAATTGTGAAGCACTGACATTCTTTTGACAAAGCTGCTATGTGCGAACCATAATTAAGTCTTCTTTGTTATTGCAGTTTTTCTTGGTTAACGATACTGTTCTTTATAAACTAGCTTAGCGAATGAGCTCATTTTTGTACTACACCTTTGCGAGTCATGCATCCTTGGCTTCTAGCGCTTGTTTGCCTAATTCCAAAAAATTCATTTCCATCCTCTAAAATTTATAAATATCTCCCACTCTTAAGATCCTGACAGGTGGAATCAGATTGCTATCACATACTCTTGGTACCCAAATCTTTAATATTATATAAAAATACCACCATTTTAACCATTAAAATTAAAATGCACTTTTTTCATGCTTAGGTAAGATGGCATGTATTGCAAAAAATTGAAGTTTAGGTGTTAGATATGTTAATAGATAGGCATTGAGTGGTATGTTTATAAATCTCTACTCTTATTTTGACCTTCGATGCAGGATGAGCTGTTAATTAGCATGGTAGAAAAGTGCAAGGAATCACAGCATGATCTGCAGAGAATTATAGAAACAACTACTGATGATGAAGCAATGCTATTTGAAGCTTTGAATCTACATGATGAGCTTGAGCAAGTCCTTGCAAATTATGCCAAGTTTGAGCTAACTCATACTCCACCTACTGAGCAGTTTCACGGCGTTTTGGTTTCTTCAGAACAACAGAAACTTTCTGCTTCTGGTGAGAAGGAAGAAGAGAAAAAGATTGTTGATGTAAAGGACAATGAGGTTGTTGATGAGAGCAGAAGGGCTGAAAAGAAAGAGTAGGGCGTCTATTTTGGTTGTTCTAATTATCATTTTCACTGTCCATATGAGGTATTTTATGTTTACTAGAGACCATTTTTTTTTTAATTCTCCTTTTAGATGTGTACTGCAGATGTTTGAAATAATGTATATAATATAAACCTCTATATGCAAATAAATTTGTGATGTAGGCCTTATCATAACTATAGTTGCATAATCGAAAGGGAAATTTACCTGCATAGCACAAATTCTTATGTATTTACATATCTCACACTTCAAATCTTTCATATTGTTTTAAACCTGTGTATGAAAGGTGTGTATTTCAATTTTATAAAGTGATAATAGTACTATTTTTGATGTGATATGAAGGATGAGTATTGTGGTGTAAATATGAAAGTTTAGCTGTGAGATAATGTAAATACATAAGAATTGTGTGCTATGTTTTTGCAGTGAAATTATTAATGCGTTGATGATAGCTTTGTGAGATTTCTCAGAAGTGTCGGACAACCTTCAGAGTTTTTTAAAGTTCTCTCAAATGAATAGAATGAATTATTTATAGTTTTTTGTGAAAGTGCAGTTTTAAATATTTTTAGTTATGACAAGGTCGTTGTCCTTTCATACTTGTTCAAAGCTTGCTTCAAACCGTAATTAGGCAAGATTAGTTAGCTCATTCAATATCTCACCTAAATTCTACAATTTTAAGCGTTACGACCCTCGGAAGGCAAAATACCTCATGTCATTTTTGTATTATTTTGAACTTTTGTGTCCAATTTAGCCTTTCAATCTATAGACAATATTAAGAATCTCTCTTCTACGAGAAAATATTACATTTGTCATTTGAATGACGGCGTCGATTGCATCATGCCGTGTGTTTGATTGTGAGTTGTGATCTTCATCAGACGTAATGATTTTTTCCCCTTCAAGGTCTTGAACTATGCCATTTCTACCCTCGATCACAATATTTCTGAGACGCAGTTTATCTTGAATTTTATAGTTTTTTGTTTGGTTTGAACAAAAGTAGAAAGGCGGGTGGCAGGTTGCTGGCCTTTGTGATTGTGTGAAGTTGGACTGTGAATGATAGTGGTGGGCCTCAATTTAGGGAAAAATTTGCATGACGTACACAGAATTGCGTACGTAATAGGTTACAATGAGATTACAGTGAGGTTATCGAGAGAGTACAATGAATTTATTGGGGTGTTATTTTTCAATTTCACTGTAACACGGAAGGTTAATAGGGGTTATAGTGAGATTATTGAAAAATAACATCACAATAACTTCATTGTACCCTCTTGATAACCTCACTATAACCTCATTGTAAACTATTACGTATGCAATTCTGTCTACATCTAACATACGCAAATTTTTTTCCCTCAGTTCATGGTATATTCAGAGATCATTTAAATCTAACGAATTTAAAATACACAGATTTTAAACTGTATGCTATAAGATTAATTTTAGTATTACCAAAATTTTACATTACATTTTCATTCCTACAAATGCTAAAAAGTTGGAAATCCATATATTTTGATTTATTCTACATCACCATCTCAGACCTATCTTGATGAGTTAAGTTAAAAGAAAGTGGGAACAAAATATATTTGTTCTTTAATTATTTTTATAATGTAGCCAAAATGTTTTGAGAATATTAAAATAATGTTATTTTGTAAGTGTTTTAGAGACCATAGTTTTTATACCACTAAAATTCTCAAGTCTTTCAGTTTATCCTCACTATTTCTTATATGGATTTATATCATTAAAAAGATATATTACATAACATATTTGCTATAATGTATTCTCTTAAAGAAAATGGGCCAACTATAGTTCATTTTTAATTGAATATATCTAAAACTACTGGAGAGCAATGTGAGAAAACATCCATGATATCTATTTGCTTGAAAAAATGGTGACTGAGTCAATATTAAGTGAAATATAAATATAAATTCTTATCAAAGACATCAAATCAGTTGACACACTTTATTTAGGACCCGTTTGGGACAACTTATAAGTGCGGTAGCGTTTTTTAAAACGCTGCCTAACAGTTTGGTTCGCGCGTTTTTGAAAATGTTGTCTGCTGCGTTTAGATTTTTAACACTAAACGCATACCACGGGTTGACTCCCGCGGCCGATCCGCGGGCTGCGTTTCAGGGTAAGCTGCTTATCCTGAAACACACAAGCTGCCCCAAACAGACCCTTAAACTCTAGACAGCTTAGATACATACCATACATTTCTTATATATTTACATATCAAACAACTAAACTTTAACTCCATGCCACCCAAACTTATCATATCACATCAAATATATTATTATTTTAACTTTTAATGACGTGCAATATACATTTTAATGTGATATATATAAAAAATTAATTAATTAATTAATTAATTAAAAAATAAAAACGAAATTGACTATTAGTTCAGCAACATATAAGAAAAGACGAGAAATTCAAACAAAAGATTGCCAATTGCTCAAATTTAGCAACAACCTCCACAATTGGTGCCTCCTCTGTTATTTATTCTTCCAAAATAGTAAAAATCTACGAGGTTTGAACACTAACAACCAATCATGTTCTTCAATTGACAGCTCTCTCTATCTTCCTCCCGCCCAGAACAGGAAAAAATAAACTGACTTTCTTCCTATTTTCTTCCCTCCTCCCTTCTCCCAAACATAACCATGGAAGAACTGAAGCCCTCGGAGAAGAAGAGCCTCCATGATCTAAAGCTCAAGCTCGAAGAATCCATTAAAAGCAACCACCTTTTCTACCTCCATCCCATCTCCCAACCTCAGAAAAGAAGCCCCATTCTCAAACCTCGCATTGCTTCCTGTTCCACCTCTAATCAACCAACTTCCACATCACAAAACAGCAAAATCTCACTTTGGGGTGTTCCCCTCCTTCCTTCTATATCAAACGATTGCCTTGACACCATCCTCCTTAAATTCCTTCGAGCCAGAGAATTCAAGCTATGTGAAACATTCGAGATGATTCAGAGAACGTTGAGGTGGAGAAAGGAGTATGCGATTGATGGAATTCTGAAGGAAGATTTGGATTCAGAACATTATGTGAGGACTACATATATGGATGGATTTGACAGGGAGGGCCATCCTGTTTGTTACAATGTGTATGGATCATTGAGGGAGGATGGGGTGTATGAGAAGGTGTTTGGGAGCAGAGAGAAGCTGGGGAGGTTTTTGAGGTGGAGGGTTCAGTTCATGGAGAGAGGGATTCAGGAGTCTGTGAGCTTCAAGCCTGGAGAGGTTTCAGCCATGGTGCAGGTTATAGATCTTAGGGATCTGTTGGGGTCATCAATGAAGGAGCTGAGAAGCACAGTTGAGAAGATGATCAAGATCTTTCAGGATAACTATCCTGAGTTCATCTTTAAAAATGTAAGAGTTTTCTGTGTTTGCACATTAGTTTCATTGGCATTACATAAATACCACACAATTGTTTATGATTGTGCGTATCTAACACTTTTTTAAAGTGAAATACTTCTTTTCGAGCATAGATTTATAACAACAGTGTTATAAATGTAAATATCAAATTGTGGGTGTTAGATATATAAATTTATGAGATTTTTGGCATGTACATGGATTTCCTTTTCTTTTTTTTTTTTTTTTTTTGAGGTTAAATGTGTATAAAAATAATAGATTTTGATGGCATGTGGATATATATATATATATATATATATATATATATATATATATATATATATATATTATAATTTCTAAAAAGATAGGTCCATTCATTATTTATGAGTATTGATGCGTGCTAGAAAATTAGCTGCGGTAGAGTAGCGGATTATTGTATTAGCATTGTACGAAAATTCAGCACACACACAGATGAAAAATAAACGGTGACGACTCCAGAAGTTTTTACATGGAAAACCCGTAAAGGGAAAAACCACGGGGCATGACCCAGTTGCGAGAATCCACTATTGATTGATGTTTACAGAAATTCTCTGTCCCATAGACGGGAGAGAGTAATTATATGTTTCAGACTATAATGTAAACTGGCAGTATCTGGTTGGTCGTGATTGATGATGATTGATGGAAGTCCACTGTGACGGAGGTCATCGGTGAAGGAGGTTGACTGCAACGGAGGTCGGCGGTGCTCAACAGCGGTCGGCGGTGGTGCTAAGCTGCAGCTTCTCCTCAAGGCCTCCGGCTGAATCTCTAAGTATAAATTGCTATTTTTAATTTTATTGGGTGCAAATTTTCTTGATGGATTGCCTTTATAGTAACAATGTAAGTTGAAGTTTTTTTTTTTTTTACTTTTGGTTAGATGTGTTAATCAGAACTTAATAACTAATTACAAAATTAATGATAATACATAAAATAACCTAAGAAAGGATACTATGTTTGATATACAATGATATAAAGTGTAAAGATAATAATAATAATAATTATTATAAAATTTTAAATATACAATCAACTCTATCTATAAAATACTCTACAATTTTAAAAACACATTAATTCATAATTTCCGCTACCAAATAGCGTAAACACGAAAAAATATTACCTCTGGACGTCCGCACGTCTGGGCACTCAACCACCGAGCGCCACGTCGCCTGATGCTGACGTGTATGGTGATATGGCGCTCGGTGGTTGGCCGTCTGGATGTGCTGTGTCCGGACGTAAAATTCTCTTTAAATGCATAATTTTATGTTTTATATAGAAATAATTTTCATGACTAAAAAATAGCAAAATTATTGTAAAGTAATTTTTGGAAGTTACCAAGAGCATAGCACACATATATATGATGATTTTGTTTTAATGTGGTCAGATTTTTGTGAATGCCTCGCTTCGATACTACACCTACAGAGCATTGTTGTCGCCTTTGGTGAGCCGTAGAACTGAAAGCAAGTTTGTGTTGGCTCGGCCTTCTAAAGTAACTGAAACTCTATTAAGGTATATTGATCCACAGAATATACCAATTCAATATGGCGGTCTTAAGAGACAAAACGATGCTGAGTTCTTTGCTGAGGATGAAGGAATGTTAGAGACCTTTGTGAAGGGAGGGAACATAGCTCTTATCGAAATTCCTATTTTAGAGGTAACTTATTATTATTATTATTATTATAAATATCATTAGTTAATAACTTTTTGAGACTGATTTGGTTATATGTTCTGGATGTAAATGAAAAACAGGGAGGGGTGACCGTAGTTTGGGATATCATGGTTGTAGGATGGGAGGTGGTGTACAGAGAGGAGTTCATTCCAGACGACGAAGGCTCATATAAGATACTCATAAAAGTGGAGAAGAAGCTCAGGAAACCGGCGAGGAACTCGTTCTACATTCACGAACCAGGTAAGCTGGTCTTCACCATAGAAAACAAGACTTCCGGCAAGAAATCCATCTTCTATAGATACAAGTTCAAGCCCACCCTTCCTTGTTATAGTTTGATCCGTCGGCATCCCAGACTTGAAAATTAATGTTCTCAGTTGTATCATTTTTATTTATTTTTTACAAGTTTATTTGGATTTTGAATAGATAGAGCGTCATTTGATTGTATTACTTACGAGAAATAATGCTATATTCTTATAAAAAAATTAAACCCTAGTATAAGTGCAAATGTCCTCCATTTCATCATCAAAATAGGTTGAATTAAATAGGTGCCAAGTTGAAATCACATAACTATACAAACGGGCTTGAACGGTGAATTTACAAACAACAATCAACTGCATTAGCCATCCCACTTTCAGAAGGTTTAAAGGATCTACCAATAATACTAACACCATCCATTATCATGCTATCTCCATTTAAATCTTTCAAGTTCAGGCTTCCCTATACTTGGTCAAATCAAATGTTAAAGTTTGTGAACAGCTGCAAAAAATCACAGGTCCATGAGTTAGCGCAGATATATTTAATAACAGTGCCAATATAATACATAAGAAGCAAAGAAGAGAAGCAACCTTTTCTCAGAGTCTCTGTAAACTCCAATCAATGCTTCAGCTTTATCATAAAAGGTGTCCTTCAAAGAGATAACAATACTCTGAAAGCCACACCCAGCTTCGCTGTCTTGTTCAATCCTAGCCCCACTGCATGATTTCGATCTGATGAACCCGGCAACCTTCGCAACATTTAGATTATCCAATGCTGCATCTACTTCATCAAGGATGAAGAATGGAGATGGCTTGTAACTGAAATTATGACATAAACAAAGCAGCTTTTAGTGGTTTATACGAAGACAAAATGAGGATTTCACAATCCCAGGCCTAACGAAAACTATATCCTAATATGTGCCTTAAGCATGACACATAATTTACACCTACCTTGAGTAATGTATGAGATTTCAATGATTTCTAGCTAGCATATCATAATAATAAAAAAATTTCTTTCTAACTAGACTTTTTATAAGAGATGATCAAGGAAAATGCAAATCCAACGTGTCTTGAAAATGGTACCTGTGGATAGCGAAGAGCAAGGCAAGCGCAGCAACAGTCTTCTCCCCACCTGATAACTGGTCCATATCCCTGAAGCGCTTTGTTGGTGGCATGGCGGTGTATTTTATTCCATGCAAGAATGGTTCGTCCTCGTTTTCTAGATTTAGGTAAGCAGTTCCACCAAGTGGGTGCGTGTTACTCTTTGTAAGCTGCTTGTAAATTCTGTCAATGTTTGTAGAAATGTGCTCAAAAGCTTCCATAAACAGCTCATACCTGCAAAAAGTGATTGATATGACCTCAAAAGCACAATTATAAACCTAGAAAATTAAGATTCAAGTAACACTTTTTATTTATAAATAGAAGTACAAACAAGCAATAAAGTTGATTCCAATAATTCAGTAAAGCATTTTAATTTTTAGATTTCATCTTCACAACATAAAAATATGCTGCATGAAAAAACAATAAATTTTAAATGGGAAAAGCTCATATAAATCGTTATAATGCAAGGCCCACTCAGCCAACATTAGATGCACACCACACAAATTAAATTTATTATAACTATAAAGCCATTGAAAATACATTTTGATGCCACATTAGTGGCTTTAAAATTATGAAATTTACTTCTACTTGGCAAGGCAGAAAAACCAAGGGACGGCAGAATGCAAGGATTGAAAAGTTTACATCATAAACTTCATAAAAGGCCCACTTAAAACGTGATTTTAATTAAAACTACCAGCACTATCACCCTATCAAAAAGTACGTCAAAAGAATAAATGCGAGCACCTAGTGATCACACTACTATAAATACCTTCTTTGCCTTACAGCGTTATATTTATCAGATGCTTCTTTCTCTTCCTTCCTGACAGCTTCAAATTTTTCAGTTACTTCCTTTTCTTTTATTTGTAAAGCTTCATATTGATCTAGCGCTTTCAAATTTGGAGCTGTCCGTTCAATTTCGGCAACTACAGCATCCATTCTTTGCTTGAAATCCATCTCAAGCTTTTCCCGCTCAGCAAGTCTCATATCTTGCAAATATGATCTGTTTAGTTGACTGTAATCAAAGCCAGATCCAGGCAATGATGTCTCAACATCCATAGGGTCATCAAGCTTTGGAAGGCTTAATTGTTCTAATTCACATTTCTCAATTATTTCTTGCCAATGCGTTTTAAGCTGCTCAAGCCTTGCCTCCTGTTAAATCGAAGGGATATATCAGTAAAATTCCAAAACAAATGGTTAGACCAGAAAGTTAAGGTTTAATTGATTGCTTCAGTTAAAAAAAAAAATCTAGTAATATCCATTGATGAGAGTAATGCTAGTAATTTTGCTCTCTAGAGACTAGATCACTATTTTTATATTAAGGATTACTTTTCAAAAAATTTGAGACTAAATAATATTGAATAAGATAATGTGCGGGTAAAGAACTAAGTCAGGGTGAAATAATAATTCTGATTTGGAAAATTATGAGATATTTCAAGAGTTTCAAAAGAAATTTGTTTAATGAAACCTTAAGCTCCAATTAGTAATATTACATTTGTTATTTTGTCATTTTTGCGCGACTATAAAAGCTGCCCTTATAGAGATGAAGTCACATTTCATGTGTATTAGCTAAAATCATGAAGTTATGAAGTATATGCAAGTCATTATAGCGCTTTTGATAGCACCTTAACTACATAAATCACTGGTGAAATGATTACCTAGGAATATGAGAATGTGAGATGATTGAGAATCAACATTTCAAAACCAATATTTTAGAACAAAAGAGATGTTAAAGATCGTGATTACTACTGAGATATGCAAGTTCCATGGTATAAAATGAGCATGAGTAACGATAATAAAACATAAGGTGAGGATAATTCAAAATAAGCCAATAAAAATCACATTGTCATCAATAATTGACTTGGTTTATACAAGATGAATCTACCATGGAGGTGATTTCTGCGAGTTAACTAATAAAAATGTATAGAAAGTGATGAAAGGATCACCATTTCCTTTCCTGATTCGAAGAGATGCATGATCTAACTATAAGAATTGTCCTGATTTGCATTAAGAAAAATGTGTCAAACATAGGCTGAAGTTCCAAAAATATGCATGGCAGATAATGACGAATATTATAAGTAATTTAAGTGATAATAGAATTATATGAATAATCACACAATGTTTAGAGTTTTATGCATGTAGATATTCACAAAATTTAGTCAAAGCAACATTTACATTTGAGATTGAGAAAAGTGTCAAAATAGTCCCGTGACTCTTTGACTGAGTCTACAAAGTGTTCAATTTCGTACCCAAACTTTTTAATATGAACTGAAATAATCACTACCGATGACTATTTATTTGCCCCAATTTAAAGAATATTTAGCACTTTTATATACTCGAGACTAAAATGATGCCATGTAAAAAATATGGGGACTATTTTATCAATTTACTCATGTGATATTTATATAATTTTAATAGGTGAGACATATTATAAAATAAATTAAAAGAACAACAATATTATTTTCTTGAAGATGAGTCAAAAATTTTTTAATACAAGCTGAAATAATCACTACGGATGACTTTTTTTTGCCTCAATTTAAAGAATATTTGGTACTTTTATATACTCTCAGACTAAAATGATGCCATGTAAAGAATATTGGGACTATTTTAGCAATTTACTCATTTGATATTTATCTAATTTTAATAGGTAAGACAAGTTATAAAATAAATTAAAAGAACAACAATATTATTTTCTTGAAGATGAGTCAAATATAAGAATGTAGACATGGATGCCCGATTAAGCTTTAGAAAGAATGGAGTGAGAAATTATTATATTAAATAAATGATGGAATAATGTAAATATATTTAACACGATGGATAGTTAGAAAACGTATGTAGATGATCAAAACAATTAGAAAGAACCAAAAAGGGTAAAGCAAAAATAGATGACTAGAAGTTGAACAAAAAATGAACACAATAAAACTAATTCTTCATAATATAGCACACAATTAGAGTAAATTGAATGATGGAGAAGAATACAAAAAAGATTTTCAATAATTGGAATAGAAGTAATAATGAAGGTTATTAAATTCCTAAAGTATCCGCAACAAATAGAAATTATATGTACATAGAACTCGTTAAGAGATAATATAGTGCCAACTGTATTTTCATGTAAGTTGATCGATAAGACGTAAATGCCACACCAATCCATATATGCAAAATGATTTGAAAAAGAAATATGACGAGAATTTAGAAACGGAAGAAAATGAGTTATAGAGAGCAATTTGGAAGAGCTGACCAAGGGAGAAAAATAAAAATGCTCCTCATTAATGAAGCTCAATCCCTTAAAAGCATATGTTTACAATAGATAAATTCAGCAGCTTCATCAAAACCTCCACCAATCTTAAAAGGTAAGTGCTACATAAGTATAAGAAATTCTTAGATTTAATCACAATTTTTCAATCTATAACAAAGGAGTAAAAGTTAATTGTACCGTTCGAACAAGGCATGTCGCAACAGAAATGTAGAAAAAGTACACTAAAATAAGATAAACATGGCTAACAAACAACTCATCACGTAGTATATACTGCAAAAAATCTAGGTTACCATACTAACCTTTGAAACTATCTCACGCTTAGATTTTGAAATATCTCCTATGACCTTGGCCCGAATCTTGTTTAACTCTTCGATCTCCTTTCCGCATTCATCTGAATTGATCTTCCATTCTGAGCAGTAAAAAAGAACCGGAAAATATAAAAAAAATAAGAAAGGAGCAATGGCAATCAGTTTAAAACTATTAATATTCATTAATAAATATTGGTTGAAGACATTAAAAATGGAGGTGATTTAACCAGCTTAAAAAGACCTACATGCTTTTAGAACTTACACGACATAAAAAAAATGAATTTAAGGATTTAAAACAAAACTCTGTTAAATAAAAACACAAACGGCATAAAATATTTTTTCAACTTATATTTCAATATGGACAAAAGCTAAGTATATAGAAAACAAGTTTCAAATAGCAAATAATATGATTCAACCATAACCATAACCATCATCATCAAGATCCCAAACATTGGTGCAACAATCGCTCACCTTGTGCATGCCTAAAGGACCTAAACTTATTTTTAATCTTGTCGTAATAGGTGCCCACTATATGTCACTCAAGAGACCATTCTTCCTAACTTTATCACATATCCTCCTAAAATTCACAATTCTACCCCACTTGGTTATTACTTGATTTTTTTTTGTTGCACAAAATTAACCCATTCATTGTGAACGATTTAGATATCTCGGGTCCATTGTTCAAAGCGATGGTGATATAGATGGGGATGTTAATAGTAGAATTCAGGTTGGTTGGTTGAAGTGGAGGAATGCCTCCGGCCTTTTGTGTGATAGAAAAGTACCGCTTAGACTGAAAGGAAAATTTTATAAGATGGTGGTGAGACCTTCAATGCTCTATGGTGCTGAATGCTGGCCTTTGAAAGAGAAACATAATGTTAAGTTAAGTGTTGCCGAGATGAGAATGATTAGGTGGATGAGTGGTTTTACACTTAGAGACAAAATGCGAAATGAATATATCCGTAATAGGGTTGGAGTTGCACCGAATGACGGATAAAATTAGAGAGAGTCGCCTTAGATGGTTTGGTCACATTAAACGTCGACCACTCGATGATCCGATTAGGAGAGTAGATGTTTTAAATACAACTTATGTTAAGAAAGGCGAGAGGCAGACCTAGGAAAACTTGGGCTTATTGCATAAAAAATGATCTTAATTTATTAGAATTAAACGAAAATTCGACACTAAATAGGACGCAATGGAGAAAAAGGATTTATGTAGCCGACCCCACTTAGTGGGATTAAGGCTTTGTCGTTGTTGTTGTACAAAATTAACCCATTCAACATAATTCGTCTTCTTTTCATTTCATAATAAGCCTTTTTAAGCCTCCATCATAATCATTAGTTTTACTCTTACTCTTAACTATTGATGGTACGCTTTATAACACTCCTCCCTTCATCCTTGATGGGAGTTACACGAGCTGCTAAAGCAAATTCTTCTATAAAACTTCTAGCGAAGTTATGTTTTCATCTACCACTAACTTTTATGAATCCTTTCACATTTAATTTATTTATCTATTATATTAGTCTAACATATGCCCTCTATGTACGTGCCAAAATCATTTATATTGATTAAACATTTTTATCATTAATAAAAGTTATTCTCAATCTTATTGTATAATCATTTATTACTCTACATTTCCTTGTTTTACCCCCACATTCATTTTTGACATTATTATTCCTATGATGTTCAATTTGGCTATCAATGCAATCTTTGTATCCAACACTTCGATCGATGAATCATGACCACTAAATTGTGATTTTGCAAATCAACCATTAACTTCCTAAGTATAATCTCTGATGAAAGAATCACCCGAAGGCAATTGTTTATTTTAATCAGCATGATTTAAATCTAAAATTTAGACCTATGTATATTCTCATTGCTTTGTATTAGACATGATACTTCATCTTTTGTTTTTTTAATTTAAATATCTTATTTATGGCCATTCTATTAAAATCAAAAGATTAAAATTGAATATTTTTTAACTAGCTGGTTCTTTAAAAACTAGACCGGTTCATCGGTTCTATGGTTCAACCCTGATTCTGACCGGTTCAATCCTGATTATGTGCAGAAATGGTTATGAACTTGAACCAAACAGGTTGAATAACCAGATCATGGTTCAACCGGTCGAACCGGCCAATGTGGTATGATTTTTAAAACCATTGTCTTAACAACATTGAGTTAGGACTATAATGCATCGTTCCTAAGCTCTTCTGTAAAAATAGGCAAATAACAAAACATATAAAAATGTGAACAGATTAATATTTTGTACATGAGCCCAATGATAGTTTTTACACCACCACTAATTTTTTACCCTTAAACTTTATCCCTCTTAACTAATTAATGGACAGTCTGATCCAGAAAAAGTATGCCACTCATAGGAGTGTATTCTAGTCAACATGATGACTGATTTAATCAAGTTGGTGCATTGTAACCTATGCAAGAAAAATAAAATTTTGATGATTGTAAATTTTTAATGTAACAAGTAATTCATTAAGAAAATAAAATAAAACTCTTAATCTTGGTATATAAATCTTCCAAGATAGATTGTTGCAGAAATTATATAATATCAAGCTCAAATTAAGTAACAAGCAAGCAATATTGACTGTACCATTTGCTTTAACACTCAACTCTTCCATCTGATTTGCAATACTTTCTGCTGACAGCTTTGCAGCTTGTTCTTTCTTCTGTAGTTCTTTCAACTCCTTCTCTAATGAATCCAGAGAGAGCTTTAATTTTTCAATAGGCGATTCCATGTTGCGCTTTTGTTCATACTCCAGCCTACAAGAAGTAAATTGAGTTGAGGCAATGCTTTAGAAAATTCAGATATTCATATGTTAAAGTTATTATTTGTATAATGCGGGCATAGTGAATCTAGTATTTATAAGAGATGAATATAGTTCAAGAGGAGTATATCAAGAATTAACATTAAATTTTATTTTTATTGAATATTGAAATGTTTACAAGCAATGTAGATGTTTTGAAATTTGCTCTTTAAAGGTGATATAATTCAGTAGGACAGAGCTCATAAAATAAGTAAAAAGTTGGAAGAATAAAGAGCTTAGGGCTTGTAGAATCATGAACTACTAAGTTATATACATGTTTAGTACATGTGATATCAATTACTGCCCGTTGATATTGTTGGAAAATTCAATGATATCACAGTATGATAATTTAAATTAACTTGGATCTATAATACCGAACAATATCAATATATATAAACACCTTAAGTTCTAAGCAAACCTTGGGTGCTTAAATAAAGATTATTCTCGTGAATACTCTGTAACAAAAAATACTTGAAAATAAAGATTAATTTAACAAAACTATATCTTGATTGTGCTCATAAAGATAGAAATTTGGGCAATAAAAAAACATTGATATTATAGACTTGCTTTGTAACTTGAGCCCGCTATAATACCTTAGCTCATGCTCATCTTCTCACAAGCTGGTAGCCCCATCCATGGTCAAATTTGACTTCACGCACTGTCCAAGTAAAACCTTAATCAATGTGACTTTGAAGCCATCATAGGCCTACCATTATGCATCAAGATAATTGATAGTTGACTTAGTTAACCCGTCACTATATTCTCTTAAGTTGGAACTTAATCCTAGGCTACTTATAGACCAAACATGAAATTAGCTTGATCATAGTTTAAATCAAACTTTGCCAAGGTTGGCCTAAGCCTGTAGATCAAACGCTCCTCGAGGTTTAAACCATAAATGGTGAGCCCCGTGGAACATATTTGGTCGAACCTAGTACAAACCTTTGGTTTTGACATGGCCATAGTCAACTCAGGAGAACCCAAATTGTGTTATATATCTCTTAATTTACTTGAACCCAAACTTAATCATTCAATAAAATCCAAATATTTTAATTAAATAAACTAAATCATCAATTGACCTCCATCACAAAGTCTCATCAAGATTGATGTTTGTAACTCTTAAACAATCTTATGAAGTCCAACTAAGAAAGTAAACTCTAATTGGCAACTCAATTCATTTGAACTTGAAATCCATTGAATTGAGTTCATATAAAACACTAATAAATGGTGTAAAAGGCTTGCATACATGTTTAAGTTCGAACTTTGTACAGATTTGAGCACAAAAATAGTTTGGCATTAATAAAATTAAATAATTGAAACCATTTAAGAAACACACCAACACAAAGCAGCAACCATCGAATTAGCTTGACCATAGTTTAATCAAACTTAGCCAAGGTTGGCCTAAGCCTGTACAAAAAACAATGACTTTAAGATTAGCCTAGCCTCCTAGAGCTTTAAACCTTAAATGGTGAGCTCCGTGGAACATATTTGGTCAAACCTCGTATGAACCGTTGATTTTGACATGGTCATAGTCAACTCAGGAGAACCCAAATTGTGCAATATCTCTCTTAATTTACTCCAAACTTAATAATCATTCAATGAAATTCAAATATTTTAATTAATCAAACTAAATAATCAATTGACCTCCATCACCAAGTCTCATCAAGATTGATGTTTTTAACTCTTAAACAATCTTATGAACAACAACAACAACAACAACAAAGCCTTAATCCCACTAAGTGGGGGCTACATGAATCCTTTTTCTCCATTGCATCCTATTTAGTGTCAAATTTTCGTTTAATTCTAATAAATTAAGATCATTTTTTATACAATAAGCCCATGTTTTCCTAGATCTACCTCTGCCTTTCTTAACATAAGTTGTATTTAAAACATCTACCCTCCTAATCGGATCATCAGGTGGTCGACGTTTAATGTGACCAAACCATCTAAGGCGACTCTCTCTAATTTTATACGGCACTGGTGCAACACCAACCCTATTACGGATATAATCATTTCGCATTTTGTCTCTAAGTGTAAAGCCACTCATCCACCTAATCATTCTCATCTCGACAACACTTAACTTAACATTATGCTTCTCTTTTAAAGGCCAACATTCAACACCATAGAGCATTGAAGGTCTCACCACCATCTTATAAAATTTTCCTTCCAGTCTAAGCGGTACTTTTCTATCACACAATAGGTCGGACGCATTCCTCCACTTCAACCAACCAACCTGAATTCTACTATTAACATCCCCATCTAAATCACCATCGCTTTGAACAATGGACCCGAGATATCTAAATCGTTCACACCTTTCAATGATTTGATCACGTTACACTTCTGTCACTAGACCTACTATTACTAAAATTATATTCCATGTATTCAGTTTTAGTTCTACTCAAACGAAGACCTTTAGACTCCAATGTAGACCTCCATAATTCAAGTTTTTCCTGAACTTTTCTCTTGTCTTATCCACAAGGAGGATATCATCAGCAAAAAGCATACACCAAGGTACATCCTCCCGTAAATGCCCAAGTAAGACCATCCATAAATAAAGCAAAAAGATATCGGCTTAAAGCCGATCCTTGATGTAAACCAACGAAATAGTAAAATATTTGGTCAATCCTCCTTCGGCTCAAACACATGTAATGTACTCTAGCATACATATCTTTAATGACTTGAATATAAGTCATATCAACACCTTTCTTCTCAAGGACTCTCCAAAGAACATCTCTAGGAACCTTATCGTAAGCCTTTTCTAAATCAAGAAAAATCAAATGTAGATCCTCCTTATTATCTCTGTACTTCTCCATCAAACCTCTCAATAAATGTATAGCTTCCATGGTAGACCTGCCCGACATAAATGCAAATTGATTATGAGAAACCTTCGTGATACGTCTTAACCTATGTTCAAGTACCCTCTCCCATAATTTTAAAGTATGACACATCAATTTAATTCCTCTATAATTTGCACACTCTAGTGCATCTCCTTTATTCTTAAAAATGGGGACCAAAATGCTCTTTCTCCACTCCTCGGGCATCTTTTTAGTTTTTAAAATAATATTAAAAAGTTTAGTAAGTCAGGAAACACCCAAATCACCTAAACATTTCCACACTTCAATTGGGATATCATCAGCTCTGACGACTTCCCCTGGTTTTCTTTAAAGCCTCATCAACTTCTTTTTACTAATGTGACGGTAAAAATGAAAAGTTTTATTATTATTAACGATATTAAGATCACTAAGGCCGATCGTACTTTCAGCATCTTCATTAAAAAGTTTATCAAAATAACTCACCCACCTATGTTGAATATCTTTTTCTAAGAAAAGCGCTCTTATGAAGTCAAGCTAAAATTAGTAAACTCTAATTGGCAAGTCAATTCATTTGAACTTGACAGCCATTGAACTAAGTTCATATAAAACACTAATAAATGGTGTAAAAGGCTCGCATATAGGTTTAAGTTCGAACTTTGTATAGATTTGAGCTCAAAAATAGTTTGGCATCAATCAAATTAAATAATTGAAACCATTCAAGTAACACACCAACACAAAGCAACAACCATCGAATTAGCTTGACCATAGTTTAAATCAAAGTTAGCCAAGGTTGGCCTAAGCCTGTATATCAAACATTGACTTTAAGATTTAGCCTAGCCTCCTTGAGGTTTAAACCCTAAATGGTGAGCTCAGTGGAACATATTTGGTCGAACCTTGTACAAACCTTTGGTTTTGATATGGTCATTGTCAACCCTGGAGAACCCAAATTGACTTATATATCTCTTAATTTACTTAAACCCAAATTTAATCATCCAATAAAATCCAAATATTTTAATTAATCAAACTAAATCATCAATTGACCTCCATCACCAAGCCTATTCAAGATTGATGTTTATAAATCTTAAACAATCTTATGAAGTCAAGCTCAAATGAGTAAATTTGAATTAATAAGTCAATTCATCTGAACTCAAAATCCATTGAATTGTGTCCATATAAAACACTAATAAATGGTGTTAAAGGCTCACACACAGGTTTAAGTTTGAACTTTGTATAGATTTGAGCTCAAAAATAGTTTGACATTAATCAAATCAAACAATTGAAACCATTTAAGCAACACACCAACACAGAGCAGCAACCCTTCCAATTAAAAGTAAGAAAAAGATGAGCAATAGAATCAATTCTCAGAAAACTTCTTTGCAAATTATATTATTGCAGTAAAAAATTTAAGGCACAAAAAGCCAACCTCACTCCATTACCAAAAACATAGTCTCGCAACATCCAAGGGGTTTTTTTTTCAATCATGTCAAAAGCCAACTTCTCTGATTTTGCAATCCAATCATCAAGTATGTCCACACAACCAACCCCTAAATGCAACCTCGAGCTATCCCCCAATAATCGGTTGTTGACCATCTTCAGGCAAAGCAACTCATCACACATATCTACTTGGTGAGCCCACTTTTTTCCATCAGTCTCACACCAAGCCATTGCCAACTATAAACAATCAATCACTGTCATTGTATCTTATCGCCCATAGCCTCCCTCTCTTTCAACCCTCTTCGATGAAAAATCTCAACCAATATTTTAACCTCTATCATTTTATAGCCCATAACCTCTCCTTTGAACCTCTTCCCTAAAGAAGACCCTCAGCCACTACTTTTTTAGCCTTCATCTTCATCGAACTCATTGACAACCCTTCACCACAATCATCCTCCATACTATAGCAAATCACAGCCGCCAATGACCACCTCCACAGCAAACCAAATCTCCTGTCCAACAAAGAAAACGTATCGTAGGCTGATCTCCTCTCTAACCACCAATTTAAAACTCAAATACTCTTTATTCTCTCCAAGCATACCTAGTAATCCATGCTATATCCATCAAAACCTTATCAAACTAATTCTCAAGCACTTCACAATAAGCTACAGTCCAAAAAGGCATATCGGCAAAACTCGTAAACAAATTATAATCCTCACTTGGAAGTCTTTTCTTGGATCAACTTATTAATGAGTGTCGTCAAGCATCAATCAAAAAGAGATTCATTTAGTCCAAGAGGATCATGGGCTCGCTTAAGACAACGACAATTTTTATAATTTTCTACAACTTTATACTTCATTTCGGATGTGCATTAATTTATTGCAAATATTTAAATTGTAATGATGTTGACTTGTTTTTGGTGATTGTGAAGACCTTAATAGAAAGCATCATGCATCATGCATCATGCACTCACATTACATTGGCAACCTAAGGTGCACCATGCACTCACAAAATTTTAATACCACCTCACATCATCACATTGAACAATGCCCATAGTTATATTGACTATGATAAAAAACTATCACCTTACACTATCACATCAAATGGAGTGAACTATCATGTCAAATTTTAACACTGTTTAAAGCCAAACATCACTAAATCATCCGATTTGCACTGTACAGTCACAATCCGATAATCAGCAGTCATCCTACACCACATTGAGTGGTGCCACCATCAAATCACCTCCTATGTCCACTTACCATCATACATCATCACATCAATGTTGTACAGCATCAAATGGACCCTAACAATCACAAACTGTCTCGTAAACAAAGCTTTGTGCCTAATCATCACATCAATGAGATGCACCCTTGCACAAACTCCATTATCATTGCTAGTTACCCGGCCGACAAATATATGTGCCAATATCATCATATTAGTGCTAAGCATTAGATGTCTTATGATGATCAACAACCATATACCATCATCCCACATCCAGAAGTCACATACCCATCAAATGATGTTCATGATTCAACAAATTGTATAAAAAGGCAGACAACGCCAAAATATAAGCACATTCAGTCTTGATTGTTGGATAACTTCCAACAATCATAGAATTCACATAAACCCTATCTACATAGACTGAGGTTCTAGCTTCAGTTTGATTTGATCAAGCTTCGTTGCATACAATAATTTTGCATGCGATCTAAATTTACAAGATTCAATCTCTCATTTTAAATTCCTCTAAATGTTATAAAAATAATTCAAGTATTTTTAAAATCAATAAAATGACTTTTGCCATTTCATAATGATCATAATAAAAGCATAATTAGATCAATAATTTCAAAAATCATCTGATAATCTTTCAAAGATGTTTTACTGAAATCAAATATCATTTTCAACCATCAAAACAAATATTGAAGAAAATTTAGGGCACATAAGCTTAAAATTGGCTTACTAAGGCACTTGAGACCTCAGATACGATGAATCTCAACAGAGCAGTTTGCATTATTGCAACAACATGTCAATGCAAGTGAATATTTACATACGGTAACATCCACTAAACTCCATCACTTGGACATACATACAGTAACATCCTAAGTTTATGCTGAATATGTGAATTTGTGGTGTAATTGTGCTACTGTGCTGTGTTGCACTCTTGGCTGGCTCGTGTGTCTGTGCAAATCACTCCAGTTATGATGATTGCAAAAATTTTGAGGGCTTTATGTATACATGTGGAGCAAGAAGACAGATACTTATGCTAGTAGAGATATGGGTATGCCATATATAACTACGAAGCCCAAGTGTTGATCAACAGTATTGTTAGGCATCGTTAGTTCATATTAAATGCGCAATGCTTGTTTGCATATTTCATGCAAGTTGCTTAACACCTCTAATTTTCCTATACACGTGTCATGTACTAGAAAATTCTCAATGGCAGAGATCTTATGCCTTCACTGAATATAATTTCCTAGCACACACATAGATAGAGATATAAAAGACAACTAGATTATTTTACATGAAAAAACTTTAAAATTGGAAAAAAAAAAACACGAGGTATGTCATAGTCAAAATAATACAATAAAGAATGAAAACTACAAAAGTTCACTATTCTACTAAATTAGGGAAAATAATATTACCAAAACTGACAAACTTTATAATAATAGTTTGGCTACAAGAACTATAGGTAGGCTTGGCTACAAAATTGTATTTGATCGCTACAATAGCCGTAGTTGACTACAACAATTAATGATGGTGGTGACAAAAGGTAATGATCGTTCACTCGCCTTTCTCTTTAATAGTAATGTTTTATCTGTTAGCTCAATCATCCCTTCCCATCTCCCTTCAAATGAAGAATGAGAATCTATTTAAATTTTAAAGAGGAGCTTTTCAATAAATTTTAACACCTCTAATTTTCCTATACACGTGTCATGTGCTAGAAAATTCTCAATGGCTGAGATCTTATGCCCTCGCTAAATATAATTTTCTAGCACACAAATAGATAGAGATATAAAAGACAACTAGATTTTTTTACATGAAAAAACTTTGAAAATGGAAAAAAAACACGAGGTTTGTCATAGTCAAAGTAATACAATAGAAAATGAAAACTACAAAAGTTTAGTATTCTACAAAATTAGGGAAAATAATATTACAAAAACTGATAGACTTTATAACAATAGTTTGGCTACAAGAACTATAGGTAGTCTTGGCTACAAGAATTATATTTGGTGGCTACAATAGCCGTAGTTGACTACAACAATTAATGATGATGGTGATAAAGGGTTCACTCGCCTTTCTCTTTAATAGTAATGTTTTATCTGTCAGCTCAATCATCTCTTCCCATCTCCCTTCAAATGGAGAATGAGAATCTATTTAAAATTTTTAAGAGGAGCTTTTCAATAAATTTAGTCAGGATTTTAAAACACTCCATCGGACGTTTCATAATGATTCCCTTAATCATGGATAATTTTTTCAACTTTATGTTTCATAACGACCTCAAAATTAAATGATTTTGAGCTAATTGGATTCCTCTTAATGGGCAGCTAAATTTGATTATAAACATGCTAAAATTTGAGATCGTTTAGCCTTCTAATTGATGTATCAAAACCTTTGACAATATTTTAAATATTTGATATGACTTATTTGAACTAGAATTGGATCACTTTCAGACGTAATTTGACTATAAACATATGGAACTCCGGGTTTGTATGATCTTGAATTTGAATTTTAAATTAGAATGTTTCTAGCTCAAAATGCATTTAGATTCATGCCTGATGATACAAAGTTCTTGATGACAAATCAATATGATTGCTCTGTCATGGATAATGAGTAGATTTAGAAGGATATGTTTTTTGCCTAAAATATAGTCAAATAAAATCAATATAAAGCTTTTCAAAGCAAGAAAATTTGAGTGATAATTTGGCCGCCTTTTCCAAAATTAAATGAACATGGCATATCCATATCTTAGTCAAGCAACATGATTTCATCGAAAGGGCAAAAGTTGGATGTTGGTTAAGCAAAAAAATTTGTATTTGAAATATAGATATTTAGCCTGTAAACAAAATCTAACTAATACAGATCATAGCAAAATCTTGATAGTTTAGATATAATTGTAATTCACTATAACGTAAATCATTGCATAATGCCTCGTATTGACTTAGTTTTAGGAGTCAATCCTCTATCAGTCTCCTTGTAAAACACAGAGCTTAACAACACTTTCTAAAATACACCTAAGCAAATTTAGCGGCATTCCAAACCTATGCAAAAAATAAAATAATTTTATTGCTTATTGATATATCCTACATATAATGTTGAGCACAAGTAAACCTTCATAATCAACATCCTTTTCAAGAATCATGTCATGATGTAATTAACTATCAAGAGTTTGCTCCTAAAGGAAATATTGACCCCCAATATTAAAAACAAAATCACAATTAAATCATGATCATTCCAAAAAAATAGTAAGAGAAAAAATCGTCGGGTACAATACCCCATTGCCTTCCAAGGACTCTCAGGAGATTAGGTGATGCACCTTTTATACTTCAGGTTAGTACATTTTACATTCATATTCCATTTTGATGCTCTTTCAAAGATCATAAATAGCGAACTTAAATGACATAAATAAGAGTATGAAAATAAAAATTAAGAAAGACTAAGCTAGTGAAGTGAAAAATATTATAATAATAAATGAATTATGGGAAAGCACCTAGCCAACATTAGAAGATAAGATAGTTAAATGAGTATCAATTCAAGTAAACAAGTTGGATTTTAGTTAGATATTGACCACCAATTACCTAAACTCAATCCATTTATTAAATGGGAAAAAAATGGAACCCAATCTGACTTGGTTCAAACCCTAGTGGCTCAAACTCGACCATTATAACTCATTTATTTACAAGTTTCATGTCAAACCAACCCGAACATGGCTTATTTAACTTTATAATTATATGGAATATGCCAAATTATTGGTCCATCCACATTGAACACAACTACATATGTACATCAATATATATATATATATATATATATATATATATACACACACACACACACACATACAGTATTCACATATTTTTAGAGAAGGAAATCGACCTGCTGATTTGCTCTCTAAGCATGGTTCTAATGGGGTGAATGTTGGCATTAATCCACCCACTACTCTCAATTCTTTTCTACTTGGGGATATGTTAAATGTGCCATATATTAGAGTTTGACTGAAATTTAAGATTTGGGAGAGGGTTGATGGTATTTCATTTTTCGGTTTCAGTTCTATATGGCTGGTTTTTTTTTTTTTTATCTTCTCTACAGACGCAGGTGGCTCTTTCAATTTTGAAGGTTGAACAAACTGAGATACTTCTGTTGGTTTAACAAACCATATTTTGACATAGAGTCTTTATTTAGATGCTGACTGATACTGCAATTTCATTTGATGCTGGATTTTCTGTCCCTCCGGTACACAAGAAATCTGGATCTTTTTTCTCTGTTGATTTACGGGTTTACTTTCTTTTGAGTTTTTATTTGATTATTATTTGTACTCTTTTATCTTTTTTTGTGTAGAGTTGTACTGTGGAGTACGGAACCCCTAGAAGCTCTTATGTATTTTCTTTTATTTTTAGATGGGGATCCTCTCTCCCTCCCACATTTGTATCACCTTTTTATTATTAGCGCGTAGGGAGCCACGAGATGCTCTTTCCCCCAATATATATATATATATATATATATATATATATATATATATATATATATATATATATATATAAGATTGGCCAGAGACTATTAAACGAGCCTTCCGACCAACCTCATGTGCCTAAGAATTCCATTTTGCACATAGGCGAGATCAAACACGTGATCCCATGAGTCCTACAAACTCTACCAACAAAAGAGTCACGGTAGGCAGCAAATATATATATAAAAGTTTGATTAATAGATTTGTTTTTTGGTTTGATCTGACCTAAATTTGCCTAATCTAAACACAACTATCTTATTATGTGAATTAGAATACTAGACTCCAACCTACCTAGTATAATATTGTCAACTCGAACTCAATTTTTTTGAGTTGGTTCATGTTGGATTGTCAAGTAATGTCAAACATTGAACTTACAGACCTAAGGACAAAAGAAGCACCAATAAGTCAAGATGAGCAGCAGAAATAATTAATATGAAATAATTAGAATTAAAAAGTGGAGGCCCAAAATAATATGGCTAGAGAATAAACATAAAGTCTTGTGTAAAATATAGTTCATGCTTGCAATAAACTAAGTAGAATAAAATGATGATTTAGGAAGTCAACAAGAACAATCAAAATGAACCTACGAGAATGTACATGAGTCAATATTAATCCACAATACTTGGCTCAGATTTCTTCAATCAAATCTCAAATGGGAAAAAAAACATAGAAAAAATAAACCTACGAGAATGTTCATGAGTCGAGCTTACTCGGGGCATAAGTTGATGTCAAATGTTTTATAAAACAATTATTACATCTAGCAAATAAACAACCAACTTAAGGGTTTGTTTGGGGTAGCTCAAGCTTTGCTGCCCCAGAAAGTTGCTGCAGGGAAGTTGACTAACTGTTTGTTTCAATTGTTTGAAAGTGTGACAGATGTTGATCATTCTGCCCCTATTTAGTAATATTGTTTATAAAAAAACTATCATAACCATATATTTGACACTTCATAAGCAGAAATTCATTTCAAAACAATACAAAAATTTAGATACACACCTCAATTAATAGTGAGCACCAAGAGTCCAAAAAAGGTAAAAAATTATTAAAATTACAATTAAAATAATGGTTATATTATTTTTAACATGCAGCCTGTGTATGTCACATGTTACATTGTCCTCCAGTGATGGTATTCATTCCCGATCACCGTAGGCAGTGGAATGAAAAAAGAAAGACGTACAGGTGAGTGTCTTTTGTCAAAACAATTCAAGACAAACTAATCAAATTCCTGCTGAAAGGTAGAAGCTTGGAATGAAGGCTTCCATCTTTGAAATCCATAAAGATAATCACTTAAAAAAGAATTAAAAAAAAAAAGTCGAAGTTCATGAGCAAAAACTTGTTATGCTAAATAGATTTAAAAAAAAAAACATAGAAAGCACAAACACAGGTCCACAAACAACAAACTGCAAAAATTAGGAAAATCCATTCAAACATTGGAACAAAAAATCCTCAAAATTGAGACCATAGTACCAAACAGAAAGATGAACAACCTCAGCACTACCTTCAAGGTCCTTGGCTGCTATTGATGAACTTATTACCCTTTTTCAAGACATTTCCCTCTTATGTGTTTGATTTCTAATGATGGAATCGAGCTCCAATGCCAAGAATGGAGGATACCAGAGATCGAAATTATTGCAGACAACAATGATGTACATTGCGATTCATAGCCATCTTAAACGGGGAAAAACAGAGCGACGAAGGATAACCATTGAACGAGAATTAGGGCAGAAGCGACGAAGGGTAAGCATTGTAATAAGCCATCGCTCGGATGCGGGCCGCAGGGTTTGATCCGCGGCCCGCATTTAGCCAAAAAGGCAGGACACAGCGCTTGGGAAGCTGTTCCAAAAGGCCGTGATTCGTGGTCAGCCCCTTCACCGCACTCCTACCACCAAACCAAACGGACCCTGAATCTTGAATATTAATCAACTCACCAAAACACTCTTGTATTAATCCACAACTATACACTATCGTAGCAATTATAAAGCAATGCAGCAAGCCATATTAATATTCATTTGCCTACTTCCTTGGAGATATAAATCATAAATAAAGCAGCACAAACATAAATGAATAATCCGTTAACATTAAAAGCTCTACTACGTGGTGCTGCAAAAAACAAGAAAAAAATTAAAAAATTAAAAGTGAAGTCAGTGAAGAGATAACAAAAAAGTATACACCAAGTGAACATAGTATGAGAATATATAAATCATTGAATGGTGATATAGCACATACTGATATTTTAATTTTGACATCTGCTTTGATAAGCTTTGTTTCCTTTCATACATCTCCTGAGCAGCCTTAAGTTGATTTTCTTCGTATTCACGAATGTTTTGGACTCCTACAGACTCACTGAATTCTTTGTAAATGCGATCAGAAATTTCGTTTATTCTTTTTTCAAGTTTACGAATATCTTCACTTGCCTTAGTAATGAGACTTTCCAGCTGCATGCATGGATAACCATAAGTTAGGAGGAAAAAAAAATAAGAAAATAAAAAACAAAGAGTGGCCAATATATGGCAATAACAAATAGTAACACCTTTACAAGATCCGGCTTGATACGACTAATCTCTTTTATAACATTACTCTTTTCTTCCTTTAGCTTTAAAAGCTTACCCCTAATATTCTCCTGCAAAAAGAAAAAAAATATTAAATAAATAAACATAACAATAAAAGAACAAAATAAGAAAGGGAAAACTATTCTCAAAGTGAAATATTACATTCCAGAAAGATGAGAAAGAAGTAGATGTATCTTAATGGAACGAGTCAAGCAAAATCAAGTCTCAAAACATTAGCTGCCATTAATATGTAATATTTATGTAAAAGATAAAGAATAAAATATTTCTAAAAAAAACAAATCAACATGAACCTTTAAGGTTATTTATCAAAGTAACAGAGTATAAATCTTTAAATTAGGTGGATTTGGATTCTGCAATTCATAACCAGGAGAAGAGATGAAACAATGAAGCGTGAGAAAGAATAAAGTTCAACAAGCTATCAAGAAAATAAGAGGAAAAACTACAAGGTTAGAAGTTGTTATAAATAAGTTCTAACAAACTCAAAAGTAACAAAAAATTGACCTCTAAATAGAAAAATAAATATCGAGGAAAAACACAATCACAATTAATGTAATATCAAAGATGACAATGCCATTGGTGGGGAAAATAAAGTCATTTAACATCTACGTTAGAATAAATCTCAAAATAGTCCTCCAACTATTCGTATGTGGCCAATTTAGTCTCAAAGTATCACATTTTTATAATTTAGACCGACAGATATAGAAAGTTGATCCACAATGGTCCCTCATGTAGAATATCTAGCAACGAGACCTATCGATGGAGGAGTTCACGACACAATTCGACCAGCTACAGATGAAGTGTGAGTTGGTCGAGCCTGAGAAGCATACCATAGCCCATTATCTGGGTGGTGTCCTGAAGCTCGCTATAAGCAACGTGGTACAGCTACAGCCTATGGTTATTGGGAGATGTCTAGACCATAGCTTTGAAGGTGGAAAGATAACAGAAACAGAGAACGCGACAGTCCTCATTCAAACAATCACCAATAAAAGCAGCTACCAACAACGATACCTCTGGATGAGTTGGAAAGACAGGACACGAAAGTGATGGGACTGGTCTGAGCGAAAAGAAGCCGACAAAGAGTAGCTCGCCCAGTATGGTGTCTATTAAGAAATGTTTCAGATACCATGACTATGAACACATAGCCTCCAGCTGTCCCACGAGTCGAGTTGTTTCATTCACGAAGAAGGCCATCGTCGACGGAGTGGAGGAAGAGGAAGCGGAGAAGAATCTAAAGGAGGAACTTCAGCATCAGGGGGACGAGGGAGAGATGTTAGTAATAGAGCACAGTATTTTTTGAACCAAGTGCATGATGAAGGGCAAAGTTTGCATTTTGATTATTGACGATGGGAGCTATGAGAATGTATTATTCACGTTGATAGTGAACAAACTGAGGCTGGCAACACAGAGACGTCCTCAATCCTACTCCCTAACTTGGTTGAAAAGGGGGAATGAGATAGCATGGATCAACAATGCTTGGTTGAATTTTTTATTGGGGATCAGTTACAAGAGCAAGTGTGGTATGACGTTGTCCCTATGGATGCATGTCATATTCTGTTGGGGAGGCCATGACAGTTTGACAACAAGGCCCAACATGACAACTTCAAGAATACTTATTCATTTAAGAATGATGAAAAACACATCGTGCTATTCCCTCTCAAAAATGCGAGAGGCGTTGACGATATAGAGGAGGCAGTAGCCCCGTGAATCACCTTAATGAAGTCAATTCAGGATGCTCCAATGGCAATGGCATTGTTCATACTAGAGGGAATTGAGGAAGAGATTGAGATACTTGTACTTATTAAGCCAATGCTATTTAACTTCTAGGACGTGATGACCGACAAGGGACATTTAACACACCATAGATCTCATGCTCGAATCAGTGTTTACCAAATTGGTCTACTTATAGATTGAGACCTGCAGAGTATGAGAAGTAGCAGCGACAGGTACAGGATCTCGTCAAGAGGTTGGTCAAATAGAGTACTAGCCTGTGTGCTGTCCTCACCCGACTGGTACATTAGAAAGACGGATCGTGAAGGATGTGTATTGATAGTAGGTTGGTCATTAACAAGATTACTATCAAGTATTGGTTCCCATAACTCGCCTGAACAATCTCTTAGATCAGTTACACTCAGCCACTGTCTTTTCTAAAATTGACTTACACAATGCGTACCGCCAAATCTGAATGAGGTTAGGGGACAAGTGGAAGACTGCTTTCAAGACCTAAGATGGATTGTACGAGTGTACAGTCATGCCTTTGTATTGTTTAATATGCTCAACACGTTCATGAGATTGATGAATGAGGTATTCCGAGTTCACATCAGGAAATTCATAGTGGTGTACTTCAACGACATTCTGGTACATAACAGATCCAAGGAGGAGCATTTATAACACCTGAGGACGGTCTTCGAGGTGATGCATCCAACGTGGGGGATAGACCAATTTCGACACCTTGAAGGAGAAGGTAACTCGGGAACTAGTATTGGCGTTACCAAATTTCAATCAACCGTTCGAGGCGGAGTGTGATGCATCCAATGTGGGGGATAGAGCAGTGTTGATCCAGGGAGGCCACCCCATTACCTTCTTCAATGAGAAGTTGACTGAGTCCCGAAGGAAATATTTGACGTACGACAATGAGTTTTATGCTATTGTGAGAGCCCTTCCTTGATTACTGAAGCCACTACCTACTAACGAGCGAGTTCACCTTATTCCTGTATCATGAGACTTTGAAATTCTAGAATAGTCATAATAAACTGAACGGCCAACACGCATCTTGAGTAGAGTTCTTGGTGTCACTCCAATTCATGCTTAAGCACAAGGTAGGAAGCCCAAACCGAGTAGTAAATGCACAAAATCGCTGTCACTTGCTAATCACTTTGATGCAAACTCGAGTTGTAGGTTTTAAAGTAGCAAAGGAGTAAAGAAGTTATATGAGACCAACAAAGATTTCAAAGGGATCTGGGAGTAGGGTAAGGAGAAGCTCACTATACAGTACCACAAAACTGATGGTTACCTGTTATGCCAGAATAAGTTGTGTATTCCAAGATGTTTGTTGAGGGAGTTTGTTGTTCAAGAAAGTCATAGTGAAGGACTTGCAGGACACTTCAGCAGGCATAAGGCTCGCACTCGTGAGAAAACACTATCCTTGGCCTCGATCGACGAGAGAATTGGAGCAACACGTCTGGTGATGCCAGTTTTATCATATAGCCAAAATCAGGGGACATAATGCAGAACTATACACTCCATTACCAGTGTCGGAGGCCCTATGGGTGGATGTCAGCATGGATATTGTGGAAGGTTTCCCAAGGAGATAGCGGAATAAGGATATCATGAAGGTTATTTTGGACAGATTTTCAAAGATGATGCACTTCGTAAACCGGACACTGGATGCATCGCATGTTGTTAATTTATACGTCAGGGACATAGTGAGACTCCGCGGGATACCCAGGACCATCACTTCCAACAAGGATGTCATGTTTCCGGGTCACTTATAGAGGACTTTATGGGAAAAACTCAGCACCAAGCTTCAATTCAACTTAGCAACTCCCCCGCAGACGAATGTAGTGAATAGGAATGTAGGGAACCTTTTAATATGCTTTGTGCGAAAGAATATTAAGCAGTGAGACTTGACTCAAGCTCAAGCCGAGTTTGCTTACAATAGATTTGTGAGTCAGACCACGGGATGCACTCCATTTGAGATTATGCAAGAGTGCAACTCACTCAATCCACTTGACTTGGCACCTCTCCTAAAATCAGAGATTAGTGAGGATGCTGTAGAACAGGCGCAAGAGATTCAAAAGTTACATGAGGACGTGGGAAAGGGGATCACTAAGCAAAATTGCAAGTACCAGGCACAAGCAAACAAGACCAGGAAAATGATGACATTTCAAGAAGACCTAGTGTGGATTTGGTTGAAAAAAGAAAGGCTTCCCATGGGAGCTTTTAGCAAACTCATGCCCATAGCAGATGTACCTTTCAAGATTCTCAAGAAGCTTAACGATAATGTCTACAACATCAACCTTTTAGAGAATCACAATATTTCTGCTAGCTTTAATGAAGCTGATTTAACTCCATGCTTTAAGGAACCTAAAGCTTCGATAAACGAAATTGAAGGTCCCCTAACCACGAAATACTGAAGCGCGGTGCATGGGGGTTGAACCGATTCAGCCTAGGGTTGCAAGATATCGGCCGACCCCTTGGACTGATTCAAATTTTCGCCCAAAAGGGAGGGATTTTTCCCCCCTAGCTATCTACTACTATATATATTTCACATCCTTTGTTTAGGGTTTCAGTTTTCCTCATTTCATATTTCTCGTAGTCAGTGTTTCTCCCTTGTCAGGGTTGTATCCGAGAACAAGTGGTGCTCTGGTTGTGTATCCTGCTCCAAGGGGGTGACTATCTCCCCATAGCCCCCTCACCTACCTTCACTTCCCGTCACCTACCTGTTGTGCATCTATTGTTCCGCTCTTCCCTATGGCAAGCCCCTCCAATCCTCGATCCAGCTACCGCTCCTTCCACTACAGCTACCGCAATCCTACCCTGCTCACACTATTGTTGCCACAAATCCCACATACGCCTGCTGTTGCTGCCAATTCTCCATAGTAAACTCTTTGTGGAACAGCAAGACCCCTTCCAATCCCTCCCGTTGTTGCCGCCTATCCTAGTAGACCCCCCTGTGATTGCCGCAACCCCTCCAATACCCACTATTGCTGCCGAAAGCCCCCTCCGGCCAACCCATCTGCTATCCCGCCGATGATCACCACTTTGTCCTCACCCTTGGTGCTTTGGTGTTTTATTTCCTTTTTCAAACGTTATTGTAATCTCTTTGAGTTTTCCGCAAGAAGATTCACGTTCTGGAGTTTCTCAGGTTAACTCAGATATCAACTTCATCACTAAGATTTTGACATGTTTAAGGTACCTCATAAACATACAAATGCAAAATGTGCCCATATGAGATAAATACCTTGTAACATTAAATTTCTGCACGCTATCACAAGGCTCCAGCTGCTGTAATGCATAAATTATAAGGAGAGGTTAAGATGCATAGCTTTACCCCTAACAATTTTTAGAAGCTATGCTCATGAACGAAACTCTTGACTTTAAGATAAAAAAGAAGACAGTAACTGTTGCTCCTCGGTCCAAAAGATCATCATGAAAAAAAAAATAGACAGGGCCAAATAAGTCAGAAAATTTTGAAATACGCAAAAGCTCTCAATGTCTCTAAAGATCCAAAAAAAAATGCTGTCAATAGAAAAGAATTACAAGAAATTTCTGAACAAAAATGAAAAATGTTATAGTAATTTATTCATTTTACCTCATCCTTTTTGGAAAAATGAATCTTCTTTTCCAACCCAGATATTCTTTCTGATATCTCTGATTCTTTCAATTGCAAATCTCTGAGTGAGCCAAGGGCATCCATTTCTGATTCCAACTTATCCTTCTTTTTCTTAAAAGCTGCAAAGTGTCAATTGAACATGAAATATATTAGGGAAAAAAAAAGAAATTATTCAAATAATAAGATTTCACAAAAAGTACCTACCCTCAATTGTACTTTCGTCCCACTTATTTGACCTTGCTTCCATCCCACCACTTAACCCACCAGTCATTGTGCCCGACTTTGACAGGAGTATTCCATTTATGGTAACCACTGTATGAATAGATTTTGCAAATCAAAATAAGTAGAATCTTTGAGCTCACAAAGAATACCAAATGAAGTTTTAGAAAATCATTTACCCTTCTGCCTCTCCCCACTCCAGCTAAGAACTTTAGCTTCTTCAAGATCTTCACATACCAGGGTATTCCCAACAGCAAATAAGACTGCCCTCTCCAAAGATCGGTCAAATGTACAGTTGTTAAGTAGAAAAGTAGATTATTTAACATGAAATCTCAATTAAGTGAATGGCTAATGGAGAATCGTATCATCATCATCATCATCATCATCCTCATTAGTATTATTAATCATCATAACTCTTTTATTCGTGGGAAATGCTAAATGAGTTAAAGCAATTTTGTGCAAATCCATCTAACTCAACATCTATGTATGTCACCTTAGGTCTAAAATTTCTAATTCCTACCCCCTCACAAATGCATCTTCCATCCTATATTGCAATGGATTGCTCCCATATAAAAATAATGGCCTCAAGTCAATACCCCTATCTAGGAAATGCATATCAAATATTTTAGCTTACAACATCAGAGGACATAAATCTAAATGCAAAGAAGCCATTAGAAAAGCATGAATAAAAATATTGTGCAAATTTAAGTAAAACTATTAAAACTTTCATTATAGGATATTGTATAACATCAAATACGAGCCGTGCAGTACCACCCAGAGTGCGCAATTTCTCAATTATTGGTTTGACACGAACAGATTGCAAAGGTATGAATGTCTGTGGAGGGAGACGTTGCTCCTTCAAATACTAAACATAAAAAAGAATGATTAGTAAAGGTTGCATTACTCTTAGAAATGTCCTCAAAATTATGACAGATATATAACATAAATAGCAAGTCTATGCTCCAAGTAACTCAAAATGTATTAGAGAGAGAGAGCTACTCTCCATGTGCTAAAGATAAAACATCATATTTGACGATTATCTCACCATTAAAAAAAGCTCAATTCTCAATCCACAAAACCTTTTATGCCTTCTGATGACAAAATACCAATTGCTTACTAGTGTTTCTGCACATGTGAACAATTAAGATTTCATGTTCGAAATTTAAATATTTGTGAACACAAAAATTTATTTCTGCATTATTTCAATGTAGTACACTTGCATTTCCATTCCCAAACATAATCTAAAATACAAATAAAAAGAAAATATCATGCTTTGGTTTTGCGACTATCTTCTAATAAAAATAAACAATGTATGAGTGATAAATTAACTTTTGAATTCTTAAAAATAATATCAAATCTGAAAATAAGATGCACATTCTTCGAGCGGAAGGTTGTCCTTATCATTCTGTCCCTAACTCCATGAGCATTGCTAGAGCATACACACCATCTTTAGTGCACGCACACAAACAAACGTATTTTCCTACGCCACAAATTGGAGCATGGATACACGCTCTTACAATCTACAAACATCATAAGGGTGTTATATTAATGAGCCTTTTTATCTCTACAATGACCAGTGATTTCTAGTAGCTAGTTTCATCAATTGTTTTCACCTAGTGCAAACTTATGCTACAAATTTCTCTTAGGTGCTATTTCAATTTTTTTGACTTTGGTCTTACAGGTAGATTCACAAATTTCTTTCAGTGTTTTTCCTGATAATCTTTTAATTCTCTGAGTTGCTCTTCTGTTGTCCTACTCCAACGAACATTATATTTGTTGTTAATGCAAACAGTGGCTCAGTTGATTGCAATGCTTCGACGAAGGACACACTTTACTAGTTTGGTTCTAACTTCATCTGTTTTAATCCTATGATGTGTTTTTTTTTTTTCCTCGTTCTTTATTTAATGCTTTAGTTGTAACCATACGTTCAATAATAACCTATACATGCAAGAATTTCGAAATTTTCATTTCATTATTATTAAAAGATACTTATAAAAGCTCTTTGGAATTCTATTAGTTAAAACTAATATTGCTTGCTCAACAAAGTGATTTGTAGTAATTATTTAAATTTTAGCTTAAATGATAGCGCCCTGGTTTGTTTTGCGTTATGGTTTCAGGTAATCTTCCTTTCATTATTGCAAGCATTCTTTTAATGTTATGATCCTAAATATAAGTTCAGTAATTCCTTAAGCGCACAAGGGTTTTACAAATAGAAATATATCTATTTATTTGTCTATTTTTTCTTCACCTCTCCAATACAACCATCTGACCCCTTAAGATGTTTAGAGATCTTAAGTGATTTAAATTAAATATTTCCTAATCCGTATCTCTTCTCTCTTCTCAAAATGGCATAGCGCTACAAAGAATGTTGAATATTTTAATGCCTTGCTACGATTACATTGTAAGATTTTCGGGGCATTTACATCCATAACGCACAAAGCTTATGTATTTACATATCTAATACAAGTTTCACATTTACATGCATAACACCCAAAAATTATTAATGCTCATCAAAGCTACCACTAATACTCTTTTTAAAAGTAAAATACAACTTTACAAGCATAATTTTATGACAACAAAGGGTTATAAGTGTAAATATCAAGCTTTAGGTGTTAGATATGTGTACACATAGGCATTTAGTGGTATGCATGTACATTTTCCAAAATTTTAATGTGATTATTATTAGTTAATAGATGTGCACTTCAATTCATTGAACTGCACGCTTTGGTTGTACCTCAAGATTTAAAGTAAAACCTGCAATTAGCGGTTTGCAAATTGACAGCCCTGATCATGGACTCAAAATTACTGCAGCAGAAAGAGAATTTAAGGAGACAGGATGTCACGCGCAACAGCTCCTAGTATTTTATCATTTAGTAATGTCATCAACCATTCTAAACAAGTCATACAACCATTAGGGAAAGTATGGTCAAGCTGAAATTCGAAAAGGATGCATACCGACCAGAAAAAAAAAAATAAATTACAGCAAACAAGATCTAATATCAAGCTTCTAGGGGCTAGAATGTTCCCCTAGTTTAGCAACTTGTCCGAGCCCATCCAAGAAGAAAAGTTTAAACAAGTGATTCAAGGGAGTGACCAGTCCAGGAGGTTTTTTTAAAATTCAGTGAGAATGGGAAAGCAAGAGAAATGAAGGCAAAATACTGCCTAGATCAAAAAGAAATCATGAAAAAAAAATCAAATGAAAAAGTCGAGCAAATAATATTAACAGCTCTGGCATCAATACGCATCGTACTTTTGACAAGTTACTTGTTAATACTAAACAAAAAAGTAGTAACTTGGTTATAAATTGTTAATACTAAACAAAAAAGGACTAACTTGTTTACAAAAATCAGTACTGCTCAGTCCATATCATTACCAGGAGTGAAAGGTATAACAGCGGTCACGACAACAACAGAAATTAGAAAGTTATAGTTAATTTCTCCACTCCAGATGACAAATCAAACTTCCAACAGTATTCACATAGATGGCAACCATAGAAACATTTTCCAACTATATAAATGAAAGAAAGATTGCAAGTTTCATTTGGCTTACCTTAATGCACTCTTTTCCGGTATTTTCATCTTCTACAACTATAGCGTCCATAAACTTGCCCATAGCAACTGTAACAGCAAGATTAAACTTTTTCTGTGAGGGCCTGCAAAGTTCAGTCATCCGACCATGAACTCCAGAAAATAGCCGTTTAAGACTCTGCACAGTCTCTGACAATCGAGCATCTCGTTCACTTTCATGTTTATCAGCCTTCAGCTCCCGCAATTTTTGATCACATTCTTCAACTTTCTGCTTCAGACTTTGATATTTTCCCCTACAATCAAAGTTTTCTGCTTTAATTAAGATTAAGAATGAACTTCAACAATAAAAGCAAAATCACAATTTAGTTGGTATAACTGATGTATGAATAGCAGCTGCAAAGGCCATGCTACAAGCACAAAACTTGGACTTAGAGAAGCTCCGGCCAAGCCCAACCAAAGACCCATTCAAGCTTGGACCATTCAACCCTAAATACAAGGGACCTATAAGTTGATTGCAATTGGCATTCACGACATTTCATTTTGCTGAGCACACTCTAAATAAACAATAACATAACCTTTCCTTCTCATAATAGAAAAGTAGAATTCTAACTCCAAGCCATCATATTACGACCCACTGATTAGTTAGACAGTTAATATTTTTCAATAACAATTATTCCTCTGATGATCAAAGTAACCTTAGATGCCACTACACAATCTTAAGAAATTATAGGTCATCCGTTTCAATGTTAAGGCGGTTGCATGCATGCATCTCTCTCTCTCTCTCGCTCTCTCTCTCTCTCTCTGTTTGCACGCGCTAATCACAGGTCAAAAAGGTACGGTTGCCTGGCCTTTCGATTAAGCAGCTGGGCCATGGTGGGGACAGCCCAGTCTGGACATAGATTCTAGGTCTGGCTCTGGTGTAGATATGGAATGACCCGAGGAAAAAAAATAAAAATATATGGTTGGTCAGAGTTGATTGCCCTGCTCTTCCTAAGATCTACATAGGAAAAATTCATGTGCAGAACAGGAAGATACATTGCCCCAAATCAAAAAACAACTGACCGAGCGGAGCTGATCTCAGTTTGTAATTCTTTCAGTTCTTTGTTAGCCCGTGAAATTTCTTCGTTATGCTTTGCAATTGCCTCACTAACTTTCTTCAATTTTGTTTTCAACTGCTCTTCCTGTGAAGAAAGCTCCAGCTCGCGGCTTTTGAGCTCTTGGTGATTCTCATGCAAGTTTTTACAAGCTTCATCAGCAGCGCGTAGTTGCCTATCAAGAACTTCTTTCTCGTCCTTTAATTTGGCAGTTTTTGTCCCAGCGGCCTCCTTGCTGCAGAATTAAAAGAATATATATTTTTTCAAATTTGAAATTATAAGACATTAAATTCGGAATGTTCTAAAAAACAAAATGAAATAAAAGTACTCCGTGACCAAAATTTTCGAAAAAAAATACAACCATCTTCATAGCTGCATAACAAATTGTTTATTATATCAAAGTATTAGATAGATTGACAGCAAAAGATCAATCAGGGTTGCTTTTTTTAATACATGATAGAAAAATTAGTTATTAGATGATGCTGTGATAGCAGTTGTGGGGTTATGGTTTTCTGGTAAGACAGCCTGCTGAAATATAAATCACTAGGTCTTATCAGCTTGAAACGTGTTCATGCAAAGTGCATCAACTCCTTACGAAAAGGAGATGCACTGGATAGTGTAAGTTCTAATAAAATAGGTTATGCCTCACAGGAACAGAAAGAAGCCCCCACATAAAACCATCTATTTACTTGAAAAAAAAAAGGAAGAAGAAGCGATTGTGTTCAGTAAAACTGCCTAAGGCTACAGGTTATAATCAGCCATTAAAGTGCAGGAAAGTTTCAAATCAAAATTTCCTATAAAATCATATCAGACAAAAATAATAATAATAATAATAAAAATAATAATCAATTGTGCTCACTTTCCTTGCATCAACCATAAAATACAAACTCAAGTTAACCAGCAAAGTGAAAAATATTCTCCTATTAATTTAAGTGTATCAAGTGAACAACATATTCAACCTCCTTACAGCTAGATAATAGTTAAAGATAAGCCAGAATATTTAGAACTAAAGTGTGGCAAGAAAATCTAGGAAATAAGATTAATTACCGCTATATATTAAAGGAGAATATGACGGATATAACTTACATCCTATGATATTCCTCAAGTTGATTATCAGCTAACTGCAGCTTGGCAACTCCATCCTGACCGCGCTCATTCAGTGCATCCATGGCTTTCTTGACATCAGCCAAGTCATTTTCTAGCTTCAATATTTCTTTTTCATGATTTCGCTTCTCGTCTTTCTTTTTCTCCAGCTCCTTCTTGCTGCTTTTAATTTTTGAATTGACCCGCGATGCTGCTTCTTTAAGTTTTAGAAGCTCTGGTTGCTGAAAAAATAGGGAAAAGCATTTAAACAAGCTGATTAATTTCAACAGTAGCTACATGAGTGCAAAAACTAAACAGATAGTAGTCATAATTTCTAGATAAATAACATTGTTGGAAGTTGCAAACTATTTTGAGACAAATTTCCGTTTGTGGATAGTGGATAATATTTATTGTATCTCCGAATATTATAAAACGTTTCCCTATAAAAAGGGGGCACTCCTAGATAAAAATACATTGATAAAAGAAATAATGATTTAATTAAGTTTAATCAATTGATTAAGACATGAACTGAGTTTAAAAAAAATACTAGCATTAAGCTCAATTTCATCCAATCAGGACATGCATAGATAATTTAAAATGGAGATAGAATTTTACTAACCATGTAAACCCCCACCCCACTAATAAACCTAAGTACAAATATTCATATAATTAAAAGTGGGATTTACCAATGATTTTTTTTATTCTTAGAGAATATATCCGTAATAGGGTTGTGTTGCACGAGTGACGGACAAAATTAGAGAGAGTCGTCTTAGATGGTTTGGTCACATTTAACGTCGACCACCTGATGATCCGATTAGTCACCTTAGATGTTTTAGATTCAATTTATGTAAAGAAAAGGCAGAGGTAGACCTAGGAAGACTTGGGCTTATTGCATAAAAAATGATATTAATTTATTAGAATTAAACGAAAATTTGACACTAAATAAGACGGAATGGAGAAAAAGGATTCATGTAGCCGACCCCACTTAGTGGGATTAAGGCTTTGTTGTTGTTGTTGTCGTTGTTACAATTCATTGTTCTCTTAGGTTGTCATTCATCTCTAAGAATGTCAATTTACCAATATTACCTCATAAAAACACACAAATCTCTTGTACGGACATGAACTGTGAGCCATCCACAACACAAGAAAGCTTGAGAAGTCAACTACAATCCAAATAGTAAAACTCCTAATGCCCGAAATGTTTCGCTCTCTCCCACATATAAGTGCATTAACATATTATACCTAGCAAATGACCACAAGAGCGCACATGCAAAATTTTAATAGACAATGCTTGCACATAATTAAGGCCAAAGCACCCATAATATGGGCATACACATGCATGTGAGAGCATGCCTAAACAGATGAAGATAAACTATTTGCTTTTGTAAAAGAAAGCACACAAAAAAAATATATTAACCGTGCATGACCAGAGAAAAATTTATAGCCGCCATGCCTAACATTATCTGTGGCAAGTTATTCCTCATAAACTCATGAATAAAACAATACATAACCTTTCTATAAATTTAAATATTGATAACCAATATAAACTCAAAATTTAAAAGTAAGAATAATATCACAATCCATTGAATATACAAGTAAAATAAGAAAAACAAGAAAAAAAAACAAATATGTACGATTAAATATGAATTAATTATTCATTCTAAAAATCATACAAATAAAAAATACGCAACAAACACATACAAGAAAAATTAAAATGCCAAGTCTAGAAGAAAATAAATAAGAAAAATAAGATTGAAATGTTACTATCTACAATGAAAGATGATGAAGCTTCTGAAACTTTGAGGGAAAAAGGGATAAAATAAAATTAGAAATAATAAAGTGCTGTCCAAGTATTTATTACACACTAAGCATAATCCTTTATTATATTCACGATTCCTCGCGCCAAGCATCTACTCTATCTATTGTAAACAAAGTGTAATACCTTTTTTTAAGTGAAGTTAGAGGAAGTACCAAGAGTTGAAATACTCAAGTGAATTTCACATCATTGTCAACATTAAGAATTCATTCATCAATAAATAATAAATAAATAATAATAATAATAATAAATAATTAATAAAAATATTAAAAAAAATTATTCACAAATAAAGATTGTATAAAATTTAGCTAATTTAGCAATAGCATAATTTTAATTTATCACAAGCAGACATGAATGATCTTTATGTTTCATGACATAGATTATTATCATCATATATCTATCATACGTTGGAAGGCATGTCTCTCTTTTCCACTATTGGACTGATCTTTTGGAAATAAACAAAAAGTGCACGTGTCATAATTCCCCCTCAAAATCGTGCATTCATTTTCGAAATGACATCCTCATAGCAATAACTCAAACTAATTCCAAAATCCCCTAAAACATTCAAAGAGGCTTTATTTTTAGATGATAAGTTCCACTTCTTATATATGTTTCCTTTATTTGCTCCGTGACTGCCTTTTTTATAGTTACATGGGTTTTCGTAATTAAAATAAAGTAAGATACGCATTATTCTCTTAAAATTTCAAACAGTTGAACCGTCGTATATCTAAAAATGAGAAAAAATGAGAAAAGGTACGACAACCACAAATATTCATAAAATTAGTTGATTTAAAACCCTGCTTTAATGATTTAATTGCTAACATTTTGTAAAGTCAAGGTAGCTATGTTAGGTTGTGTAGACATGCCAAAAAAAATTTAGGGGAAAAAAAGGCAATGATCTTGAACAAATGCATTATTATCTTGTCATCGCTTGGGATGACATGAATATATGCTCATACAAGTCATCCTATTATCAGATAAGATTATTTGATCAGTTTTAGAAAATTAATATAAGATAATGAGTGTCCATGAAATATTTAATAAGTGGCCACCTAACTTTCTAAGATAAACCATCATAAATTCCAACTACAAATCCCTCAACTGAAAGTGAATGCTCAAGTTCAAAGACGCTGCCAAAAAGGACGACACTAATTCAATAGTAAGGTCAAAAGGGTATTACCCTCCCAAAGATGGGCATAGCCAAAAGAGCATGGCTAGGTCAAGGGAAAGCCTGGTTATGAGATATGATGAGGTTAGGGGTAGATCCATATCACGAAACAAATAGAACAAAATGATCCTCAAACTTTAAATGAAACTTATCAGAAGTATGGAGAAATTAAGAGAATCCTCAATATAGAAGGTTCAGTACACCAACTTCCCCTCTTTGAAAGCAAATCTTTTTGCATTTATGCCTAACTGTATTGGCACCTTGTCTACGACACCACTAGCACAAACTCAGTTAATCACTGAGCTCAACAATAGTGACAAGCTACATTTTCTAATTGAAATTTGGACAAAGAAATAAATTGTATTTTATGAATTTTTTTCCATCTGTGTTGATGCATTCATCCTCATTCAAGAAATTACCCAAAATTTATTATTTTTTTGTCACTGCAAAATCTTAAATTTCTATCCACGACATTAAAAGTCTAGGATTGAATCAAATTTGAATTCAAAATTCTCTGCAACATTTGGGAAATATAATTTTTTCAAGGAAAAAGCAAACCATCTCCACTCAAAAATATATTGAAGTGTCATGCAAAGGATGAGATGAATAAGAGTTTATTTCAAGGGATTACTCATAGTAGAAACTAAATCAACATCGAACAAATACGTAAGTAACTTTGTTTAATGACCTGCACTGAAGAATCAGAGTTTATGCTTGAGTTACACCAAGAGCCAAAAACTAAGACAGCAAAACAACGTAAAAATGACCTAGAAATATTCGAGCTAGAAAAGCAACGCAAATATGCTAATGCTATTGTTTTGTCTATTAAAATTAGAACCTAGTTTCTAACACATGATTTTACCTTCTTTTCAAAATTTTGTATTTACATCATTTGTGCATGGAAATTTGATTCCTTTTTTTTTGCGAGTGAAATAGTTACCATTTGCAATAATGATATTCTAATTATCAAGCCAATAATGAGCCACAATTTAATTTGGTTTATGCTTGCATCTTGCACCACCTATTGATACTTTATTTCACAATTAACATTATTAAAAAAATAAATATAAAATTATTCAATTGACTTAGGCATCAATTTCTAGCTTTACTTTAAACTTTAAATCAATTTTGAGTTTTGACTAAACTCCAATATAGTTCAAGTTGCTACAAAATGTGACCTAAAATGAGTACATAAAATCTTGTTTGGTAAGACATTCAAGGCACATGCCTCGATGGACGCCTCAACCTTTTTTTGCTTGAAGTACACACCTTAAGGTCTATTCATAAGGCATTTGAGGCAGTAACTCAATAAATTTATGTAAGAAAAAATTTATATAATATTATAACTTTAATATTGATTACATTATTTTATTTTTTTATTTTTTATCATTATATCTAATATATTAGGTACAACACCTAAAGAAAGCCGGAAGATAAATATAACATGATAACTTAATAATGTTATAATTTGTTATTATATTTTATATTATAATGGATCCAATGTTACTTGATATAATGAGTAAGAAGAAAATTATAATGATTGAAGAAAATTTTAAAGATGTCAATGAGACAGAATCTGACGAAAAAATTATTGCATACGATGACTTTCTGAAGATAAATGTAAATATAGTATTACTGTGGATCTTTAATCCACATGACATGTCTAAATTTCAAGTGAACGCTTACCCTAAATTCTATTTCAAACTTTTATTTTGTATCAAAATTTAATTATGAGATTTTTCTTTTTATGCCCTTATGATAATAAACTAAATTAATATATCGATGATTTCTATTATATTTACGAAATATTTTTTATTTTATGGTTTATTTACCATTCTGAGGCTTACTACTAAATCAAACTCGAGGCTTATGCCTCACCTCGTTTAAAGAAAATGCCTAAATTCCTAATTTTACTTTTTTAAGCCATAATATAAAATAAATGAATAAATATATAAATGAACATATAATCAATTTTGAGTCAACTCAAATTAAATTATTTTGAGCCCAGTTAGGTCAACTTGAATTATTTTTTATTTTAACTCAAGCAATCAAATTAATGATTTTGAATAAATCAAAGCAGCTTGAACCTGATAGAATATTAGTCTTAAATAAAATAATATTCCATATAGCCCACATAACACAAATACAAGCCTCAATCACACTCTTATCAATCTTCTACCATTCCATTAGTGGACTATAATATTTTCTAATATTTTATTAATCCAATCTACAAGTTTAAATATTGGTTTTCAAGATGAGGCATTCTCAAGCATAAAGGCTTAGGTGTTCCAAATTCCAATAATTCCTATTCCCCTACCCGAAAGGTGACTACTAAGTCAGATGCACTGTTCCAACACTTGAATGGGATTTATAATATTATTCAATGACCAATATAATAAATAAATTTCTCAATCATATATTAATATACAACTACAAGCACATGGTGGGTGGTATTGACCTCCCCAACACTCTTCAGACCAATGTTGAAAGAAACGCACAGAAACATTTTGTAGTCGCCGCCTCTTCCATGGGCATCAACTCATCAAAGAATATGTGCATGCTTAATTCACCTCGATGAGTAAAGAGTTTAATTAGATTATAGCACCATCAGCATTAGAAAAATCAAGGATTGATCTTATTTATTTACTTTATTCTATGTCATATCCTTTATCTGTTTTTTCATGCTTATGTAAGCATGTTTGAACTTCTATTTGTTGGTCATATATTTATATTTTTCATGAGCCCTCATTTATAAAGGGTTCCCTGAAGGCATAAGTAATATGCTTGATCAACAAACATTGATGAATTAATATAAAGGCACATGGTGGTTGGCATTGACCTCCCCACTCAAGACCAGTGTACCCATATATCTTGAAATTGAAAGAAACACACAAAAAACATTTTGTAGTCGCCACCTCCTCCATTGACATCAACTCATCAAGGAATATGCGCATGCTTAACTCAGTTCGAAGAGTTGGAAGTTTAATTAGAATATAGCACTATCGTTATTAGAAAAATCAAGGCTTCAACTTATTTATTTACATGAACCTATGTCATATCATTTATCTATTTTTTCATGTTTATGTAAGCATGTTTTAACTTCTATTTGTTGATCAATGATTGCTTTGGCTGCATTGCTTCATCCCTATGTATCGTCTATGCACACTCGTAACATGTGCAAGGTCTAAACTTCACAAATAAAGAAGACCGAACAAACACAGACAATAAAAGAGAGCATTTGCAAGATGGGCTTTAGAAACACATAAGAGTGCACGAAGGCAGAGCTAGAGAGGCCAACCAAAAAAGATGGCAGCATAGATAAAAAGATAAATATATCAAAGAAGTTATGAAAAAGATGTAGTGATAGACACTGAAAAAAATATATGAAGAGATATTGAGCTCTTGAAATCCAAAGCAGCACATAGATGAATTTATAAAAGCAAAGACAAATGAACAAGGAGTCAGGAGATAGATAGCATATATAGGAATGAAATTTAAAAAAAAAAATTGATATATGTGTGTGTGTGTGTGTGTGTGTGTGTGTGTGTGTGTGTGTGTGTGTGTGTGTGTGAAGACAGATAAATCAATAGTCTATGCATGCTAGAAGTTAAAGATGCCACATACAAACACAAAAAAAGAAACATAATAATAAATAGATAATTGTATTGCAAGCCAGGAAACTAAGTTTAAATACCAGTAGACATATCCAAGCTTATAATAATCATATGTCTTCACAGTTCCCATAACTTGACATAAAATAATAATAATAATAAATGACTTTAAAACATGTTTTTTTTTTCTTACAACTTATATATTGCTTTAATCCTGATTAATCTAGTTTCCCCTAATCTGTTAAAACAAATCATTTAAAAATTAGTACAACAAAATATTCTAATACAAAGTATTCCTTTAGAGAGTTTCTGTTTGACGATTGTCTTTTGCCTAACATTCAATAATGTACCATTTGGCGTAAACCATGATTTTAAGGACTGTCTAAATCAACTCTGGTGTTGTTGCAATGATCCAACCAAGAACAAGTATTTCGAGTGTCCCGTGATTCAGTCTTTGTTCTAACAGTTATCCAGCAACATGGGTTTTCCACTCAGCAAAGCTATCAATTAATGATTTAAAGGGGCAATAAGTTTACTTAAATTAACGTGCAATTCTAGAACCTTAGTAGAAATATTAGCCATCTAATAGTTTGAGAAGTGCTGCATTAAAAGACTTAAGTGCAGTTGTGATTCTATGTAAAAAAATTTTCTTAATACTTAATGAATTGTTATAGGGGCATTTACAGACATACCACAAAATTTTTATATATATACATATCTGACACACAAACTTTTACATATAATCCTCAAATCTATAGTATCAAATCAAAAATACTACAACTACAAACTTTTCCAAATTACTAATAAAATATGGAAAGCAATCTAAACCTTCCATTACAATCTGATGCTTACATGAATACCAAAAACCTAAAAACTATTTAAAAAAAATAAGAATATAAATAAGCAGCTCTAAAGCTGCTAACAGCGTAGTAGCCAAGAGAGAAAGAAGCAAATGATTAGGCAGAAGCATATGCTTATAAGAAATTCAAGGTATTTAAAAAAGGATGCTTCACCTTCTTATCTAGTTCAGCTTTTTTCTTTGCTATGTTTTTCTCACTCAATGAGATCTCCTTTAAATGTGCATTCTGCTCTTTCTTTTTTACATCCAACTGCCGATCGTAATCCTCCTGCTTTTTGGTATGACCAACTAGCTCCTCCTTAGCATTTCCGAGTTCTGCATTCAACTTTTCTGTGTCCTTTTCAATGTTATAAAGTTGCCATAAGAAATGATCTTGCTTTAACAGCTTCTGAAAAACATAAAAAAAGAGGTACTGGCATGAGGACAGAATAAAAAATTATGTAAGCAATTTCTATCACTAAATTACCAACATAAAAAAAATGTAAGAACGAAACAAAATAAGAAAAATATTAAATCCAGTAGACATAAACAAGAGAATTTATTTAAAGGTCATACATGTCATAGCATGCTGACAGTGCTAAAAAGAAAAAGATTTCATAAGCCCAGTTGCTAAATGAATCGCAACAGCAGGGGCCACAGCATGCTTCACTAACAAGCATCAGTAAGTCCAGTGTCACCAGGTCTTTCCCCCACAATGTGTTGAATGAATAAGTTGAATTTTGATCCTAAGAAAAATCATTTACCGCAGCTATCTTATTCCAACTCCTCCAAGTCAACCTTTTATTTCTGCATTTCTACGTTCCTTAGGCTTCAAATATCATCATCTATCATTAGCCTTGAGCCAAGTATTCAAGGTCTACTTTTCAAATCCTCATTTTGTGGGATATTAACAAATCATGCAAGAACCCATTGCATATTACCTAATGATGTTACTTTTTATCTACCATTCTCCTTCATATTTTTTCCACAAGAACTTTATCTACTTGTCTTAGTGATGCAAAGCCCCTTGTTTTTCACCAGATCTTTCCACTACCTCATTATAATTAATAGGTGAAACAAATATGGCTTCATATAAACATTTGAAATTATATCTTCAAAGTTGAAATTCAAATCTGCCATAATATTCCTAGTTCTATCAGGGGCTTCTTTACTATAAAACACTTAAATTCATATACCACTAAAATTGTAGTTTTAGGAAACTCGCCTTCAAAACCCCACGATATTCTCTTATTTCATAGCACACTTGAGACTTTCTTCATTTAACCACTCAAACTTAATTTTATAGATCATCTTGCATGAGAAAAGTAAAAAATATTGAATAGCCCGTTTTTTTAAAAGCCATCTTAAACTGTTAAAAACTTGAAAGTTTTCTACCACATAGTTAGGAGACTAGATTAAATAATATGTACTTTGATAGCCTCTCCACTGTGTAGTCTAGAGGCGAGTATATCTAGGCCTCATGTTAACGTCAAACTCATGCATCATATAGCTTCTTTATTTTATAATTGAAATAAAAAGAAAAAAATAATAGTGAAAATTGCCAGCAACAAAAGTAAAACTCAAACACCAAAACCATGCTATTTATTCCACATGTTTTATTTTCCATCTTTAACTCTCTGGAAATTTCAGCCATTTTCTAAAGCATTCCTAAATTTTTTATATCACAAAAACATAGAAACTATAACAATGCTTAACACAAGATAAATTTTAAAACAACAAGCTATTATTGTAAGTTAAAAAAAGCATAACAAATAAATGCCCATTCCATAAAAGGATTTATTGTTGAAATTTAAGAAAATATAAAAACCTAAAAAATGGATGTAATGGAATATCATTTTAGATGGTTATAATTTCAATAGGAAAAAAAATATTTGTGGTAGTTAAAATCTATAGAAGCAATTACTATTACACTAAAAATAGAAAAAATAAACAAAAAGTTTGAAATATTGCAAAGTAAATTTTCGCACCAATTGATCTTGCAAGCGCAAATGCTTTTCGGCCTCTTCTTTTTGTGCTTTCTTTTGCTTTCTTTCCATGACAACAGTTCTCTTTTCTTGGTATACAAGGGCTGATTTTTCTTCGGCTGTTGCCTTTACCTCTTCAAGATCCTCATAGTCTTTTTTTAGATCCTCAGACCCAGAAATCTGCTCAAGAAGGGCAGTGAGCTCTTTTGGGTTCTTTGATGCAATTGATTCCACATCACCCTGGTGTAAAATGCCATATCAAATAAGAGGCGTATATTGTAAGTTGTGAGAATGTATGATTCCATATCATGCAGCATAAGACTAAAATAGCATAGACCCAGTACAACAAAATGAAACAAATATAAAATTGTTCTTTATTTCAAAAAGTCCATAAGATATGAGAAGCACATTTGATCATATATATATATATATATATATATATATATATATATATATATATATATATATATATATATATATTCTACTATTTAAAATGTGGAACGTGAATTACTAATCTATGATCCTAACCTTCCAATTTTGAAAATTTATCTCAACTGCTCGTATGCTTAAATATAAATGAATTCTAAGGGCTACAAACAATTTTAAATGTTTGAATTCAAAGCATAAAATTACTTTAATGAATGTATTATAAATAGATCATGTGTGTATGAAATATACAAGCTATGAAAAAACCAATAATTAATTCTGATTTTGAATAGTGACCCATATATAATTTGTCATAAATCCTGATTCAGAGTTGCAATATATCTAAAAATCTACATGAAGCCACATATACTCACGAGATCATTTTGCAATTATAAGCCACAACATCATTTTGGAATTCTAAGCCAAAATAATTGAGCCAAAAAAAATCCAAATATAATTTCTATTTAATTATTTATTTTTATTCATTCTACTTTACTTAATCTTTATCACATTTTAATTTCAATTATTTTGCAAACAAAAATAAGTACTCTTTATTTCAAAATGTTATTCTATTTTGAACTTGTTTAATTTTAGACAATGTTTCTTTTCATGCAAAAATATGACTTCAGGCCAAATCAGGATGAAGTCTACCAAAACTGTCATCAGCATTAAGGAAAATCAAAACTGCCTATAAGTTACCCAGGTTAATATGAACCATGAAAGAATGCCATTAGCATGAAAACTCTTGCACTTGATATAAATCCCATTATCATTCCATTACAGCCACAATGAGATCAATTAAAGTGGATCATAATAATATAATGCATTTTAAACCCTTTCTATTTTATTGTATGCTTACTAGCAGAAAATTACATCCTGAAAAAGTATGACCTTTTCTATAGAAAATATAAAAGAAACATGCCTTCATTTGACTAAGGCTATTTGTTTTGTCAAAATTGTTTGGAGGGGCCTGGAGCTCGATCACAAAATACCAAACATAAATTCACCATAACAATGGGGAGAAGAGAGTTCCAATTATAAGAGCTTGGAAGTCGTCTTATATTTTTAGTTTCATACAATGATAATTAGAAATACAAAGATAAAAGAAGTTTGGGTGACAAAATTAAGATTAAAATAATATAAAAACTTCATGAGAGGAGGGAATAAAAATGAAACTCTCGACAACCGAACTATGCTTGAAGAAATGAATTCATAAAAGGTAAGCAGATATCTCTAATTCCAACTAAAAACAACTCACAAAAATCTACTCCAACCACGTTCAACATTTACATTAAAAGAAACAAGCCGTAAGCATTCACAAATCACTATATCTTCCACATCAAAAGGAATGGCAATTTAAACAAAATTCAAATGTTTGTCAGTTAAAAAAATTTTTTAAACCTCCTTTGCTAAAAATCTTACACACACATTAACAAAAGCTACTTAACATACACACCAAATCAATGTGAAAAATGTTTTAGGTATATGATACTTACATTACTAATAATTATCAGAGATGTATTATTTTAGAAGCTATCACTAGAAGATGGCGCAGGCTAATTAAGGGGTTGTTTCCTTTAGGTATATGATGTTTACATTACTAGTCAATATCATAAAAGTATTATGTTAAAAGCTAACAACAGAAGATTGCACAAGCTCACTAAGGGGTGGTTTGACAACTTTTGGGATTTAACGCAAGTGGATTTAGTAAATCCCATAAATCCAGTTTTAGTAAAACCTGTGGTCGTTAAATCTGAAAAACTATTTGACATGATATATATGAAATGTGATTAAAATCTTGTAAAACTATTTGGCAATTTCTTTCAGGATTTAAGTCTGTTAACTTAAGAATACTTTAAATAATAACATAAATCAAATGAATAGATTGGAACGACATCACATAAATAAAATGAGCATATCATTTAGTAAATCTTATAACAACTGCAATTACATAAACAAAATAAGCCATTAATTATTATTTTAATTTTCAATTATTTATCTTTTATTTTAATACTAAGCTAATTAATAACTAATCAGAATTTATGAAACTAATTAAATATTAATTAATAATTGGATATTTATTAATAAATCATTAATTAGCTATTTAATAAACCTACATCAATTGTCATCAAATCTGATTAAATTACAACTAATACAAATAACTTGTTAATTAATTATCAATTCATAATTGATACTCAATTATTAATAATAAATTAATATAAATAACATCCAATTATTTATTAATAAATACATTATTAAATTAATTTACCATGAAAACTTATATATGGTTAGTATGATTTTATTGATTAAAAATTATGATAAGTTGATATTAATTAATATGGATAAAGTTTTAAGTTAATATATTTACATGTAATTTATTTTATGAATTATCAACAAAATTTATTTAGAATTTTTTAAAAATTTTATTACATCATAATTAATATAAAATAATAATTTAATTAATCATTAATCGATTATAACAATATTTAAATAAATTATTACTATTTAATTAAATTTAATTTAAATTTTAATATAAATTAATTATTCGAAACATTTTAATTAATTATTACTGTTTAACTCCTCCTCTCACATGGTTAAGAGGATTCAGCCCATTTTAGGAAGTATTATTTCTCTTAATCAGACGGCCTTTCTTAAGGAAAGACTGATTGTGGACAATGCTCTAACTGTTCAGGAATTGCTTTTTGATTTGGATAAATGTAAAAGAGATGGCAATATTATTTTTAAAATGGACATTAAAAAGGCATTTGATTCTATTAAGTGGGAATTTTTATTGGCTGTTTTGAAGGCTCATGGTTTCAATGATAAATTATGTAATCTTGTTTACAGAATTCTTAGTAACAATTATTATTCATTGGTTATTAATGGAAATTCTCATGGTCATTTTAAAGCTACCAAAGGTATAAAACAGGGAGACCCTCTTTCCCCTTATCTCTTTATTATTACCTTTGATTATTTTTCAAGATATTTGAATAAACTTTATGATGAAAATCCTAATATTAATTACAATCATAAATGTGGTTTTAGTATTTCTCACTTATGTTTTGTTGATGACCTTATTCTGTTTTCTAATTCGAATAAAAGGTCTATAAAGAAGATTTGGCATCTTATACTTCATCTCCAAAATGCATCTGGGTTAGTTTTTAATACTTCCAAATGTTTCTTCTATTGTTCTAAATTTGTTTATACTGCTAAAATTAATTGGATAGCTGATTTTACTAATTGTCATAAGGCTGATTTACCTATTAAGTATCTTGGCTTTGTACTGGATAAAAAAGACTAAAAGAACATTTCTGTTTAATGATTTGTTGGATAAGATTAGAAATAAGATTCACTCTTGGGAAAATAAATTTTTATCTTTTGGTGGGCGTATTACCCTTCTTAAGAGTGTTCTTAATTCCTTACCTTTATATATTCTCGAGTTATGAATATGCTTATTACTATTATTAAGAAATTAGAAAGGATGTTTAATAGTTTTTTGTGGGATGGTTGTGACAAGAAAAGTTGGCATTGGAAAAGTTGGAAAAAGGTGTGTAAACCTCTCGCTTGTGGTAGTTTGGGTTTTAGGAAGATTACTGATACTATTAAGTATAGCTTTATGAAATTATGGCTTCATTTCAGGGAGAATAATTCTATTTGGGCTTTTTTTCTTAAAGCTAAATACTGTGGGAATTCTCATCCTTTAATGATTGAGGCATCTAAGAATGATTCTTACATTTGGAAGGAAATTAAGAATTATTCTACTCTTGTTGAGCAGTCTATTTGTTGGGATATTAGTAAGGGAGAGGTTTCCTTCTGGTATGATGACTGGACTACTAGTGGTCCTTTATCTAATTTTTATGGGGGCCCTCATGATATTAATCTAATGGTGAATGATTTGTGGATAAATTCTACTTGGAATATAACCCAGTTATGTCATATGGTTCACTATCAGGATGCTGCTTTTATCTCTACTGTTCCTATTAATGTCTCTAAAAGTGATATTCCTAAAGTTAAGGGTAAGATTGGTGATTCTATTACGAAGTTTTTAGCCTCTATGGAGGTTTATCCCCCTGGTCTTGGTCTTTCCTGCTTTTGGAACAAGTGGCTTAAGCCATCTATTTCTTTTTTTACTTGGAGGTTGTTTCATAACTGTCTTCCAATTGATGATATTCTTAAACTTAAAGGTCTTAGAATTGTTTCAAGTGTTATTTATGTAACAATTGTGATGAATCCGTGTTACATTTATTTGGATAATTGCAGATTTACTTTTGATATTTGGAATAGTATTTTCTCTCTTTGTGATCGATCTGTTTCATTTACTGGCTATAATGACTTACTTGAAATTTTTAGGGATTGGAATAATAGAGGGCATTCTTTTTTAACTTCTATTCCATCTATTGTTCTTTAGTTTATCTGGTTAACTCGTAATCAGGTTAAACATGATGATACTCGTATTACATCCAAACAGGTAATCTATCAAATTTTAGCATATATTAGTAAAAGCTTAACTGCTTTAGATGTTCAATTAAGTAGCAATATTCATTTATGTGCTATTGTTAATAAGCTTCATATAGGATTTCATTTACCTGTTAAACACTCGGTTCCTGTGGTGTGGCATAAGCCACCGCTCCTTTCATTAAGGTTAATACCGATGCTTCTTGGATTTCGCATTCATTGGAATTGGAGGTCTTTTTAGAGATTGGAATGGGATTATGATATATTGATTTGCTTGCTCCTATTTTGGCGTTGTCCCATTTAATTCGTTGAAGTTAAGCTATTATTTTTGCATTACTTATTGCTAAAAAATAGGTTGGTGTAATATTATCTTCGAAATGGATTCTTTATATCTATGGAATATTTGTAACTTTAAACTTAATTGCCACTGGAGTATTATAATGCAGGTTAAAAGAATTCAAGTATTAGCTGCTGACATTAATATTATTTGGAGCCATACTCCAAGAGAAGGAAACAAGGTTGCGGATTGGATTGCGAAACTTGGATTGAAGTTGAAGAAACCTGTTGTGTTTAATGTTTTACCTGATTACTTATATCATTTAATCAGACTTGAGTTTTAATTTCTGTTTTTTGTGTGTTTTGTTTGGTCGTGTCGTGGTGTTGTGTCGTGTTGAGTTGTATTTTCTTTTTATTGGAAAAAAGTCCCTGTTTTTATTTTTATTGGGTTTTTATGTAGGGTGTGTGAGTTTGGGACTTTTTTCCCGGTTGTGTAATTTTATTTTTGTGGAATAAAATTAGAGCCTTGTAGGATCTTTAAAAAAAATTAAATAAAAATAAAAATAAAAAAAAAACTCCTCCTCTCACATCTTATGCATTCCTTTCCCCATCAACTCTTGGCATAAAAAACTTACAAAAGTGACACGAGAGCAAGCCGGCAAAAGCATCAATGAGTTTATTGATTTGTGAAGGCAGTGTTGGACGTTGATGCTGCTCGGAGTAGGAGGTTGTTGAAGATAACTCTAGTTCCCTTCCCCCTCCTCCTCATGCATGAAGTGCTCATCTTTCTCCCCCTCCTTTTGTGCTTTTTTCTTTCTTTCTTTTTTGTTAAATCTCTTAAATCCGTCGAACAGACGAATTTACAAAATCGAAATGTGTGAAATCTAGATTTAGAAAATAAAAAAGTTTTAAAATGGGCTTTTTCACAGTTTGGCAAGATTTAAGTTAAATCTTCGTTAAATGCCACCTTAAATCTGTTACCAAACAGCCCCTAAAATATGCCAATAGATTATCAAGATTTGCTAAAAGACATAATCCGTGATGTTGGCAAAAGCAATCAGAAAATATGTAAACGGTAAATTAAATAAAATATTAACCCTTCAACTCACAGTCTTGACATCCAAATCACAAAGAAAAATTTTCAAGCCCTGATAGCCAATCAATACCTGGTTTCAATCGGATTTCACTGCAAGTGATTTGAAAATAACTACAAACTTTGATTTTAATTTCTCATCTTAGCAGCAGTACTTATACTTATTCTTGGCAAAAGCTGCACCCACTTTAAATATTCACATTGTTCGTCAAGTTCAATATGAGTGGTATCATAAGGTTCTTTAAATAGGAGAAGAAGAAAAAAAGGAAACAGCAAACAGTCATCTGAAACTTTATCTTCTATAAACAGGAAGAAAGCAGCAAAATCATAGTGTATTAACAAGCTTAGCTAGTGCAGTAGTAGACCCCTTTCTTAAGTTTGAAAAATGAATTTATCGCCAATAAAAAACAACAATTTCAACGGCCAGCTCTATCTTGTTTAAACCCATGCACTCCAAAAGCAACAATAGTAACAATACTACGGTTCACTGTATACTGATACCTACCTGGAATACAAGAAAATTCCGGGCCTTGACAAGAATACCCAGAGACTTCAACCTTGAGTTATACTCATCCCACGTCACAACCTTCTGATCGATCCGGTACTCGCTGCTCCCCGCACCACTGATGGTCCTCGTGAACAGAAGCTCCGAGCCGTTGCCCATCTGGTACACAAGCTGAACAAAGGCCTTCCTCCCCCTCTGCTCCTTCTCACGGTCGTCAGAAGCGTAGATCAAATCTTTGAGCTGCGCACCACGGAGTTGATTGGATCGCACGCCGAGGACGAAGCTGATTGCGTCCATGAGGTTAGATTTGCCGGACCCATTCGGGCCAATTATGGCCGTGAAGTCATAGAAGGGACCGATCACCTGCCGCCCCTTGTACGACTTGAAGTTCTCGAGCTCTAGCCGGAGAATTTTACCTGGAGTAATCAGGGACGGCATCGTGCCCTAGAGTACTGCAGGTGCGGTTGGACCGCGAGTAGAAATTAAGGCTTTTGGGCTGTGATTGAGGGTTTAGGAATGTGAGAAGGGTGTATTGCACAGTGATGGCTGAACAGAGAGGAGAGAAAGAGACAGAAAGAGCTAAGGAACCCAACGAAGGAGAAGCAGAGTAGCAGATGACTGGTAAGCGGGAGATCGAAGTAGGAAGGTTACGCGACCGATGCGAAGCGGTCGTTGTGGGATTCGTCCACCGGAAGATTTATTTTTTACTCGCAAATTAGTAAATTATTTGATTTATTTTATATAATATAGAACTTATTTACATATAAAAAAATTAAAAATATTTAATATAACATTATATCCCTCTAAATTCTAAATATAATAATTTAACCATCCAAATTTTTAAATAAAATATCTTTACCCTTCAAAAATCTCACTCAAAATTTCATGAATAAGGGTCCATTTGGGACAGCTTATAAGTATGGCAGTGTTTTTTAAAACGTCATCTAACTGTTTGAGTCACGCATTTTTAAAAACGTTGACTACCGCCGTTAGGTTTTTTACATTACATGCAGGTCGCGGGTCGGACCACACGGTCTACTCGTGGGCCGCATTTCAAGATAAGTTGTTATCCTGAAATGTACAAACTGCCCCAAACAGAAATTATCTTAACCCTCAAAAAATTTCACTCAAATTTTCATGAATAAGTTAAACTGGATTATAATAATGAAAATGTAATTAAAATGTTATATTTAAAATTTAAGAAGATTGATGTGGAAAAATCCTCTTATTATATATCACATAATTTATATATAAATTTATATATTTAATATCTTATTCTTTAATTATTTCAATTACTCTGTATGTAATCATTTTTTTAAGTTTAATAATTTTAGCACACAAAACTTTTATATCACATAAAAATATAACTGCTTTTAATTTTTTAAAGGTAAAATACAGTTATATATATATATATATATATATATATATATATATATATATATATATATATATATATATTAAGCAAACAGGTACTAAAAGTTATATGATTTGCATGTAAATGCCTCTAAATTATTGAAACCAATATATGTGATTTAAAGTACAGAACTAAATGGCGGTTCAAGTTGCATTCCAACGCATTTAACTAATATTTCTGGTAGGAGAAATACGAGAAATAAAGGAGTATCGGTCTTTGTATGTTATGATCCCATTGTGGCCTTCCCTACTAGCTATAATGGCGAATGTATTGCGAAGTTTCATTCACGAAGCCAATGGTTTTGGGTGAAACCAGGAGAGCAGGAAGAGATGTAGGTGAGGCTTCGGCCTGCGATGACAAGCGAGGCGATGTGCGGCAGGTGGCGAGCAAGTATATCCTTTAATCTTCTTCACCTCTGCGACTTTTCTCCTAGAGGGGATGATGGCAACCCAGCCAAAATATTTCCAGAAATGCGGACCGCGGGGTTCGACCCTCAGCCCGCGTTTAACAAAAATAAAAGTGTCGTTTTGGCACACGCTGCCCGAACACGGGATCCAAATGGTGATACAACATTTTCAAAATGTCGCCGCAGCTGATAAGCTGCTCCAAACGCACCCGAAATTCTCTATTCGGTTACATGCGCTAAATACACAATAACATATGGGAGAACACATAAATTTCAAGCATACTGTAATCCACATAGATTATTATGCATATCTATACATACATATATATACACACACATGAAATTGTGTATTTCACTTTTTTAAAGTTAAAATAGTGATATTTTTTAAATGCTAAGAAAGATTTGGATGGTGTAAATGTAAAATACAAATTTTAGTTAGGTGTGAGACAGGTAAATACATGAGAAATGTGTGGTATGAATATAAATTCGTAAAAAATTTAATAGTCAGCTCGCACTACGGCACCCTTGTGTGCACAACTTGCCATCGCTTCCGCCCACACTTAAGTCTTCTCTAATCCTTTCATCTTTGGATGTTTATTTGTTGTAATACTCTAATCCCGTCACATACAATCATGGGTTGGTTAAGGTTCGTGTTGCTCCAATCAATCCCCCATGTCTAGATGCATGGGATTGATCATTATGTAAGATATATGGATGATATAAATCCAAATCTAGACATCTATATATATTCAATTGATGTTTGGATGGATCTTATTGCATCATAACTCAGAATTGATTGGATTTATGGACCACTCTAATTATTTTTTAAACCTACTCCAGATCACTGACTGAACGTAGTTTCTGATATCCATTGACTCTGAAGAGATGTTTCAATTGCTTAGAATCATGATTTGAGCTTGAACCCGCTCCCGCTTCGGAATGAATAGGAGTGTTGGAGTGTAGTCATTCTCATTACTTGTAACGAAAGGATTCGAACCTTCGAGTAACGGGACCAAAACCCGTTGCCTTACCGCTTGGCCACACTCCATTTTTCTTTTTAGAAGAAAACTCGACTAAATATTGGTTCATCGTCAATAACCAACCATAATACATATAGGACATGTTGTCGCCAGGATTCAACATATTGGAACTTCTGTTTCCTATTCTCGTGTAATATCTCTACCCTACGCAACTTGTTGAGTTGGAGACTTTAGATTCTTTCTACTTTTAAATGGAGCTTGCTAAAAAGGCTCACAAAATTATTTTCGAAGTAAAGATAAGTTATTGTAACGAAGATGCAATAGAGAAAATTTTATTTAAGAGGGGCTTACCATTTAATAAGGATCAATGATGGAAGAAAACTTCAGTGACAATGCGTATATTTAAGAGGCTTTTGACTCATAATGTTTAACTATGACGATTTTAATAAAAAATATTGATTGTGCTTTGGTTAACAATTATGTATGGCCCAACGGGATAATTATTATTATTTTTTATTTATGGATATTTGCTTTTAGACTTTAAAAATGGTTTATGTTTAGATGTTATGAGTTGAAGAATCTTTATTATTGCTCCATTATTTTGACTAGGGCGGTCAAAAAAGCTCGTTGTTCATGAACAGTTCGTGTTCGGTTCGTCAAGAAGTTTGTATTTGATTCGTTCGATAAGTAAACGAGACAAACACGAACAAATTTTTTTTTCGTTCGATTAGTTAAACGAACCAAATACGAACAGTGATGCGTTCGTTCGTGTTCGAATAGTTATTGTTCGAAATATGAAATAATTTAAAATAATTATATATAAAAAATTTATGATATTTTAAAAAATTAAAATTTCTAAATTATAATATATAATAAAATAATAATAATAATATAGTAATATACTATATTATTAATATACTAATATAAATATTATATATTTATATAATACAAGTTATATAATAAATATAATATATTATTTATACATATATTAATATTAAGCCTATCAAACTAGCTGTCGTTCGAGAACAATTCGTGTTCGGCTCGTGTTCGACTCATTCGATAAAAACGAACACGAGCAGTGACTTCACGAACAATTTCAAATATGAGCTCATTTCAAACAAACTAAATTTCAAGCAAACCGAACTCGAACACAAACTCTGTTCGTTCGTGTTTAGTTCGTTTACACCCCTAATTTTGGCTATGAGATTCATTAAGTTTAATTTGAGCTAGCTAGTTTCTATGCTCTTGATTTTGTTCTCTTTTATTTTATTTTCTAGAGGATATGACATTCGGAGTTTTAAGCTATAATGTATCTAAAAATCTCTCATAATTCCTTTCTTATAAATTAAAAAAAATAAAAACTTGAATATGAATAAATATAGATGATAAATAACCTAGAATAAATCAATCAAACACCCATCATAGATATATAATATAAGTAGTTAATGCTATTGAAAATTCTTTTGTTATGCACTCCATTCTTCTTTAAACCATACAAATTATTAGATGTATTTGAAGAGACATTTAATTATGTTAATTACAATTATTAGTCAACAACATTAAAATATAAAGTGTAACTAAATGCATTATGTTAAAAGTATATTGATTCTTTTTTATGGTGAATTGAAAATATAAATGATGGTATGCTTATTAGAATTAAGCCAAATGTGGTTAAAACACAAGACTGTCCCATCAATATTAAGAAATAAGAGAAAATCATTAAACCCTAAAAAAATTGAATATGTGCAAGAAAATTAACTATGTTGCACAAATACGTAAATTTCGCGATGAAGAAATCATTAACAAGAGCATGGATAAAATATGGATGCTACGATGGATTCATGTCTCATAAAATAATAATTAGTGATTAAGAAATAAATAAATTAATGTGATAGTAATATTTTGTTATATATTGAAAGAAAAGGTTTTAAATATAGATTAAGATTATTGAGATATATATAGTGGTGCATATAAAACAAATACTCACATTAGATTGATTAATGAAAATTTTGTTTGGGGATTAACAAAGGTGTAGCTTGTTTAAAATACTTTGCATAGATTCATTTAAGGCCTCTTGTTGCCAATAGATTTTGATTGCTTGAATCTATAATAAAGAGTAAGAAAATGTATCAATTGGGCAAATAGATTAAATTAATATTCTAATGTAACATATGATGCTAAATTTTCAAGTAAGCCCAAGGCTAGTACATATACAGAGTGAGCTTAATATCCATTATAGATTTAAAGTTGGCACTAGTTCAATAATAGATATTCATTTTTTGTGGGTTTGAAGAAATTCTTCATAGCTACAACTACACAAATTAGTGCTTGAGTTTTCAAGATTAAGAATTAAGGAATATTGGTCAATATACTTTGGTGAATAAAATAAATGAGTGTGAAGGAATTGGGGTATATATAATTTCAGAAGTGTTTTTGTTTACCTATTAATTCATATATAATTGATCTTCATTATCTCTTCTATTGATCTATCCTCTTCTATGTCACTCTATAATGAGCCTTCTGCCCCCTTTTAATATATAATGCATAGGAAAATGTTACTATCCTTCAGGAAAAAAAAAAACAAAAACAAAAACAAAACAAAAAAAACAAAAGAAAGAGAGAGAAAAGAAAGGAAACCTGGCTATATCCAATGAATAAATTTCTAATGGAATGGTAGTTATTCTTATGTTTTTCAGGGGTTTGAGCTTAAAAACCCTCTGTAAACAACATATAAAAGTGATATTTTTGGTAGAAAAAAATGGCAAAAACAACTTTTGAAGGAAAAAAATTTTTGTCGAAAAGCATGTAAAAATCAATCTGATTCAAGGAGATTATAGATGATAAACATTCTTCTTTAGTTGGATAACGAGGAATGATTATTTCATTATATAGAGCTTGCTAATGGTTGGTGGCTTTCTATTTTGGTGTCTCAAATAAACCTCTATTTATGATGTTATTAAAATATCTCCGATCATCCCATTCTAGATATCATTCTCTATTTGAGAGTTCAACAATGAACAAATATTAACAACAATAACAACAACAAAAAGTCTTTTTTCTTACTAAGTGGGGTTGGTTACATGAATTTGTCATCTTGATTGTGTTCTATTAAGTGTCATTGTCATTCAATTCTAATAAATTAAGATAATTTTTTGTACAATAAGCTAAAGTCTTTTTAGGCCTTTCTTAACTGTGAATCTAAAACATCTGCTCTTCTAACTAAATCATTAGATGTTCGACATTTATTGTGACCAAACCACCTAACATGACTCTAATCTTGTTTGTCGCTAGAGCTACATCAACTCTTTCACGGATGCATTCGTTATGCATTTTATCTCTAAGTGTCAAGCCACTTATCCACCTAAGCATTCCCATCTTAGCATCACTTAACTTAGTTTTATGCTTCTCTTTTGAAGGCTGACATTTTGTGCCATAAAGCATTGATGTTCTCACCACCATGTTATAAAATTTTCTTTTGTCTGAGCGAACTTTTCTATTATATAATAGACCTGATGCATTCTTCCACTTCAACCAACCAACTTGAATTCTACTAATAACATTGTTCCTCATATATATCACCATCACTTTGAGCAATAGATTCAAGAAATTTAAAACGATCACACCTTTTAATGATTTGATCACCCATAGCTACAACTGCGACTAGATCTACTATTATTAAAATTATATTTCATGTATTTAGTTTTAGATCTACTCAAACAAAGGCCTTTATACTCAGATGTCGACCAATATAATTCAAGTTTTTCTTAAATTTTTCTCTAGTCTTATTTATCCACAAGAAGGATATCATTAGAGAAAAACATACACCAAGGCACATCCTCCTGTAAATATTCAGTAAGAACTTCAACAAGTAAAGCAAAACGATATGGGCTTGAAGTCCAACCATAATGCAATCCAACAAAAATAGGAAAATAACTGGTCAATCCGTCTTCCATAATTTATTGTATGTAAAATCTTGGAATATAGGTACTCAATCTATGTTCAATTATTCTCTTCTATAATTTATTGTATGACGCATTAACTTAATTTTTCTAAAAATTGTACATTCTTCTGCATCCCTTTTATTCTTAAAAATGGGAACCAAAATACTCTTTTTTGACTCCTTATACATACTTTTAGTTTTAAAAATAATATTAAGGAGTTTAGTAAGCCAAAAACTCTAAAATATATTAAATATTTCCACAATTTAATTGAGATATTATCAAGTTGTATTGATTTTCTGCCCTTAGTTCTCAGTAATGAATCCTCAAATTTCTTTTTACTAATGCGATGGTAGAAAAAAATAATCTATTATTATTAATGATATTAATATTAATAAGGTCGATTATATGTTCAGAAACATTATTGAAAAGTTTATCAAAATAACTCTCCCAACATTAAATATATTCCTCTAACTAAAGCACTTTTTTATTTTTCATCTTTAATACACTTTATTTGAATTAAATATTTGCATTTCATTTTTGTTTGTTTGACTCGTTTTTACGTATATGTTTCACTATTTTAGCTTTTAAGTTGTTATAAACATCAATAAAATCAGAATTCTTAGTGTCACAAGTTGTTCTCTTAGACTCCTATGGGCTAGCTTATATTTTTCTCAGTTTCTCTAAGCATTTACATTAAAACCAATATTTATAATAAAATTTATTGTATTTTATCTTTTCTTGTACATTATTATTCCACTTGCAAGTATTTTTATTTATGAAAAAGTTTCCTTCTAATTTTTTGAATAAATCTTTTGCCACTTATTTAATAATGCTTATTACTTTATCTTACATAAAATTAACTAATTAATGAACATTCAAAATTTTGAAAATTTAAAGTTTACTTATAAAAATAATTGTATTTTTGTATTTTAGGTGCCCCATCAAATTTTATAATAATATTTCACTATATTTTTTATCTTTCAGCTCATCATCTTAAAATCTAAAACTAAAAATCAATGTTGAGTATATAAGTTTTCACTTGAAATAACCTTATAATCTTTACATTCTCGAAGATCTCTTTTTCTCAAAAGAAATTAATTAATTTATATTTTATTAGATATAATCTTATAAGTAATAATTTGTTCATCTTTTTTCTTAAATAAATTATTAGAAATAACAAAATTATAAGCTAAAACAAAATCTAATATGATTCTATATTCTTCTTTTATCACTCTAAAACCGTTGTCACTATGAATATTTCTAAAATCTTCTATCACTCTACCAACAACTTCATTTATATCATTTCTACTAAATTTTTCTTTCAAAAGATGTAATTTGTATTAATTCTTATAGGTCATTCTAAATTTTTTTTTAACCTGTATCTAAACCTACTGCAGGAGCATAAACACTTATAACAATATTAAAAATCTTAATATCAATAATAATCTTTAGAGTTATAATTATATCCTCAATTCTTTAATTTTTATAGCATTATATTCAAACTTTTATCTATGATTACACGTACACTATTTTTAGTGCGCCTCCTACTGATACCAAAAGTTAAATCTAATTTATTAATCTCGTTAGCCTTTTTCTCTATCACATTTAGTTTTTGAATGCATAATATATTTATTTTCATATGAACCATAATATCTACTAATTCTATTAATTTATTTGTGAGAGTACCTATATTCCAAGATTTTATCCTAATATTAGTTTCATGAACTATCTTCTTTGCCCACATCCGTTTATAATGTGGGAACCCTTGCTTATTTGACACCACACCCATACACTTCGACCATCTAACACAACCTTCCATTTCTTGCATTTAAGACTTAGAACCAGTCAATATCAATGTTATTATTATTATTTTTTATTAAAGAAATTAAAAACGGATTATTGATAGTATCCATGAATTTTTATACCATTATCATTCGCATGATCCTATCGCTAATGTTTTTTTTAAAACTAAAATGGCAATTTGAAGAACAACAAAAAAAATTGGACGTCAAAAAGTTCACTGGGTAAGTTCCTATTGTTTGTTGACATTTCAGTGCCGGTGTGTTCCTCCCTCTGAGCAAATTTACTTCAATTTTGATGTTGTTTATCTTCAACCTTAATACCCATGCGGTTGATGCTAATTTGTTAAAGTTTACTTCTATCCATTCCCAAGTTCATCAGATTGCTGCTACTTCTATTCATACGATGGATGATATTCATTCCCCTATTCTTTGGTTAACATCGATTGCTGTTCTCCTTTAATATTCAGCTTTCCAAGTTAAAATCTTCAGATTATTGCTACTATAAAGTAGGGCTTAATGACGTTAATAATTACCAAAATAATATAATAAATATAAGCGTATGGTGAAATCTCCTATCAAAAGGAGGATCTCTCTAAGGTCTGTCACAAAAAAAACAAACAATTGTCAGAATGGCAAGTTTTACTAGCTGTGTTATCAGCTGAAGATTTTTATAACTATGAAAATCTAAACTGAAATGCTAATTATAAATTTGATTCATCCCTCCTGATGCTATATTGAGGATCATTAACTCTTGAGGAGGATGGATGATTATCTCTTGTTCAGATCTTTTCTCTTTCGCACTCGAGAGCTCTACAATTTCTTGAATTTTTGTTAGGAATGTCTGATTTCATTCTAATGCTTCTCATTTTAAATATAAGCAGATGAATCAAGAAATACATCTCAGACATATTTATATAAAAGGTTTTGTATTTAATTAACCATCAAATGAAAGAAAGATTAAAGCCAAAATGTGTGTCGCCCTACAATTTCTTTTTATGAAAAAACCTAAAAAGACTACTCAAAGTGTGCTATGTCAAACTTAAATTTTCTAGTCTACAAGCCAATATAGTCTATAAGATTAAATTTTTCTGATATTTTTCCGAATAATATAACATAAATATGATTAAAATAAAGATGTTTGAAATGGTAAGCTAACCAAGCCAACATTCGGCCATGGATACTATGCATCTTAAAACAGTATGTTTTAACAATTAAATAGGAAGAAACTTAAAATTTTCCCCTTCCTTAAGATGTGTGTCAAAAGAAAAAAGGCACTGCAATCACCAAAACAATTGGCAGGTTGCAGTCCCACCAACTGGAGCTCAATGTAGTTAGTATGTCAGTGAGGTTTGAAAACAACTATTTTATGATAGAAGAATCTTATGATAAATGTAAGATAACATTCTAAGAAAATCATTAAGTAATTGTGTGCTATGAAGAAAAATGAGCAGTTAAGTGCAATCCATATGAAGGAATTGGTAGAGTTTTCTCTCAAACTAACATAAATAGATTCAAAACGCATTGTAATAACTAATTTTTAATTTTAATTGCTACTAAGGCTCTTTTAAATAGTTTTTTTTGTTGATGTTATAACATTATTTATAAAATTATTATCTAGGAATTAGTTTATATAAAACTTAAATGCAAACTTGTAACAAATTTAAGCAGTTTGTAATAAAAATGAAAATGCTTTCCAATTGCAAAGCAAAAGATTAGTGAGATATAACTTCAATCTATCTGTACTTAATTAGTTTGTGGTTATAATGTGCAGATCATTTTATGCAGTTGTATAAAAAAGACAATGTATTACATCGAAGTTGTAGTGAAGAATCTAAAAAGTGCAAGGATTAATCTACGTATCATTACTAGGCATATGTTTATATTAATATTATTAATGGAGCTTCATATCAGACTCAAACTGCAATGATACTATATATTCATATAATTAAAACTACAATAATACTACTTAAAAAAAAAAACTAAGCTAAGGATTTCTTATAAAGTTTTAATAGCAAAAGAACCTTTCCTTTTTCCCAAATTCTAAACTGTACAGTATATATCTGCAAAACCCTAAATAAGCACTCAATTCATCTGATGCAGAAGCCTTACCAGTCCTATTAAAACAGCCCCAACAGTAACTAGAATAACTTTTCCGACATGTTGAAACGTGAACACTATGCTACAATAGGATCGATACTGTTCTCACAAAGAAAGATCCCATTACCATCCCCCTATAATAGTGATCTCCAAAAAAATAAGTTTGTTGGCAAAAATTGCACAAAGAAATACAACCACCCATTTCAGCACTTTGTTTTCAGGTATTCTCCCCCACTACTTTACTAAAAGAAAGTGCAAGAAGTGCATTCATTAATGACATCTACAGAAGCTACTTACTCATCTTAACATCTTCAAAGGATTGCAATAGGAGGCTTCTTGTCTTCACATCCATCAACTACATACCCATGTATTACCTATACATACATCAAACCATACAGCAAACAATGAAGTGAAATCAAACACAATATTTTATATCTTCTTTATCCCCTATCATAGGCTAAACATGATCGAGTCGAGTGTATTTATGAAGAGAGAGAAGAGTCAAAATGATGTTGAGGAAGTCATGAGTCAGAAACTTGTCATTTTATGCAATATAACTCTGGCTAAGAAACCACAGTAGCGTATTAATACTCATCTATTCCTTTCTCAACAGCGGCTAAAAGAAGAAACCTAATTGCATTTGCCATGACAATGTAAAAAACGACTGACAAAATGATACATAAAATCATAAAACAACCAACAAGCAACCTTGCAAGCTTCACCATTAAACTATGCCAGGAAATGAAATACTCCCCAAAAAAGAAACCCTAAAATGAGAAGTACATGCAGCTAAAACGATCAAGTAAAAAAAGCCTCCTAGCTATAACCATAAATGGTAAGCAAGTCATGGAACACATTACTCTGCCACAATCTATAAGATCTCAAGTACTACACAGTGCAGTGATCACAACAAATTGCATAGATGACCATACACATCAACCTTCTTGTATGCTAGCTACTTTCCCCATCTTCATCATCTCCTCAAACCACTGCAGTAACTTCCACTACGAACAGCAACTCCCAAAACTAACAGTATCATATAAAGCTCTAAAACCAAACCACACACCAAACAAATGAATAGTCCACAAGTCAAATAGATCAATTCCTCAAACAACTACAGCAAAGTGCAGCGTGCAACATAAACTAATACTAATAACTTCACACACTTCTATATATATAAATATATATTAATATATTACCAGTTGCTAAATCTCAAGCGAAGCCGGCGGAAGGAGGTGAGCCTCCTTGGTGGTGCATCTGGTGTTCAGCTGCAGCGGAGGCGACCGGCTTCTTCCGCTTCTTCTTCTCATAACTAATCCCTCTCGCCTTTGATTGTATGTCACGCACCTCACGGAGATAAAGCCGCACTGCACGAGCGCCGAATGGGTTTGTTTCAGGGCGACCTCCATTCTCTTCATAAGCGGCGCGAAGTCGGCCAATAAGAGCGTCGAGGCTGCCCCACGCTTGGCGCAGAGGGCAAGCGCAGGGAGCAGGTTGGTTCGGCTGGCCGTAGAAAGCGCACATCTGTGAGTGAACTTTGGTCTTACCGAACTGATCTAAGTAGCGGAGGAACTCCAGAACGTGCGCTCCGCTGCAGCGTTCGAGGGAGAGTGGAGGGCGATGGTTCCTTAAGTATTGACCGAAAGTGTTCCAATCTCTGCGTTTCTGTGATTCGTAGCGGCTTGGGGAAGGGGAGGAGGAGGAAGAGAAGGAAGTGGGTGTGGGAGTGGAGGAGGAAGGATTGATTGTGAGTGGGATGGTGATGCTGAAGTCGGGAGGATGAGTACTGTCCATGATGCTTGTTTTTAGGGTTGGGAAACCATTTTTTTTGTTTCTGATGCAGTGAGACGATTGGGGGTGGTTTTGAGGGAGAAGGGGACTGAGATCCGATCTGTAATTTGGGTGGAGAAGAATCTTGCTTGTTTTGACAACTTCTTAACTAGTGGTTTATCTATTTTCAAGATATAACCATGATGTAATTAAAGCAATGTGCTTAGGTAAGTTCCATATGTTTAAATTGGATTAATGTTTTTGGAAGAAGAGAGGGGTGGGACAGGGGAAGAGGGAGAGGACGATGTGCTGTGAATGAAAAGGATTTGACTGAGCTGAAAGGTTGATGGAGACAAAAGTATGGGGGTGGTAAGCATTTTCAGGGAGGATTGCTTTTAATTGGATTAATGTGCTCAGCATGTGAATGTGTGGACTGTTTTGTTATTGGCTTGGTGTACGTTAGGTTATGCATGGCTATATATAATATTTATTCTTCAGTGTATGGGGTGATGGTCTTTTTCGTTAAGAATGATAATGATTTTTAATCATGAGACCCTTATTAGAGGTATATAATTTATTTAATGGCCAAATTACAAATAAAAATATTTTATTCGAATTATTTAAAATAAATATAGGAAATCACATTGTTGATAGAGGCATAATGATATTGGCATGGAGGGAATTGGGTTTGTCCTTCTCCAAATAAGAGATGAAGTCATTAGATGTTGATGGTGAGGGCAAAGAAGTCATTGAGATATTGGGAGTTGGCTGATGGCAATGATAGCGTTGTTTTTGGCGTTGGGATTTGCATTAGTTGAAAACCAAAGGAAGACGACTTCAGAAGGTTATGGAGGATATTGAAGATGATTAAATTAGGTCACTTCCGAAGGAGTATAAAGGATGACTGAAGGCAGTGAGTTAAAAATTCAATGTACAATCTAGAATTGATGGATGATTGTATGTAGAGTATGGCTACACCAAGAGGGGAGGCGGTGCTGAATTTGTATTGTAAAAACTTCTTGCAATAGTAAAGTTAAGCATTGAATTATAAATATTCCAATTAAGGCTATAAATGAACCAATGGACTCAATGAACAACTCGAACTCGGCTCGATTAAGACTTATCATGTTCGCTCAATTAGTAAATAAACAAGCTTGAACAATTTTTAAAAGCTCGAAACTTAAATAAACTAAACTTTTTAAAAGCTCAATGCTTAAATAAATAAACTTGAATAATTTTTAAAAGCTCGAAGCTTAAATAAATAAACTTGAACAATTTTCACATTTACACATTTACATACAAAGCACATATTTATATATATGTATAGTACTAATCTAAAATTACATAGCATAAGATGCTTATGTATTTACGTATCTCAAACATAAAATTTTATATTAAGCACATATCACTCTAAATTTATTTAAAATCTTGAAATACATATATATTGCGTACCTAACAAAAGAATACGAAAAAAACTTGAGCACAACCTTGCATGGAAATAAAAAAAATTTTATGCTAAACCAAAGCTTACTGGTGTGGAAAAAGATTTCTCACATTGGACGAGGTTGGAGCGGTGATTTGCAGCCGAAATCGCTGGAAAAACTCTGAAGTAACAAAGGAAAGCTGAAGGAGGAGGAAAGGAGTTTGGGCAAGAAGAAATGCGAAGTGGAGGTTTCGGTTTGCGGTATCCTTATTTTAAGGCTTTTGCATTGGCATCAGTGTCCACTAATGCTGACACTAATAAGTAGTTTTAGTAATGACATATGCATACGCTAATCCGAAGTAATAGTGTTGCCTTAACATCCTCCACGGAACACAACTCGTTAGTGTCGATTCTTTTGAGAGCGAGACTACAGAAGACACTAAAAAGACACAAATTGGTCGTGAATTTTGTGTTGGAATTATTTCCGATGCTAATTCTAATGCTACTCCACAGTATTCCCGTAGTGTGAAGATCCACAAAATGATAATCAGTAGAGATAGGAGTCCGGGTATACTAAGGTTATTTCAAACAAGCTCCTCCTTAGATGGTCACTTCAAGCTATATAAGGAGCTACTCCTAAATCTAATTTAGAGCAAGCGCAAATGAGAACTCAAAATGCTTTAATGGTTGGAAGTGTGATGCATGTTATGATTTGTACGGGATCATAAATTGTACATATAGTGAGAATGATCAAAATGTACATGTGCAATCCAAGAAAGCTTCATTTGAAGACATTGAAGTGGATTATCAAGTATTTGAAGAGAAGAATCAACAATACACCTTACTTTGGATGTGCAAGGCTTAGTTTAAAAATTTTAATAGATTTAGAGGTTATAGGAGATTTAGTGTTAGGAGAAGTTCAAAAGGGTATCTTCACTTTGGGGTACACAGTGGAGAGTTGGCATTCCATGCTGCAGACGATTGTTGTACTTTCAACTACGAAAGCCAAATATATTATTATCGCTGAGGTTAGCAATGAGATAATTTGACACCTGAAACTTATGATAAAACTGGACAAAGAGCGAGGGATTGGGAAGCTTCATAGTAATAGTGTGAGTGTCATCCATCTTGCAAAGAATCTCACTTTCCATGCTAGGATAAAACATATTCAATTGAGGTATACATTTATTTGTTCTCTCCTAGAAGATAGATAAGTATTCTTGATGAAGATAGATACAACTTAGAATCTTGCAGATAAATTAACTAAGTGGTGATTATTGAGAAATTAAATCTATGCTTGTCTTCAGTTGGTGTTTGGGAAGGTTGAGACTAGAGGTGAGCCATACTACGATACATGTCTATGAAGATGATACAAACTAAAGTGCATATTTGGAGTAGAGGTGTTGAAGTGTAATTAGTCTCCAAGTGAGAGGTTGTTGAGCGTCGAGTCTGTTTGTATAGCAGTCGCAACCCACAAGACTTTCCAGCACCTACATTAGAGGGGGGCGCGGGTGGGCACTCTGGATCCCAGAGCAGAAGGATAGACATGCCTGAACCTAGAAGTGGTGCGAGTGCGCCACATGAAGTTTATTTCGTCCTAAGTTTTGGAACATAACACATGGAATGTATGCGTCCGAGAGTGGCGTCGTAGTGTCATGATTAGTTGTTCTCTTGTTACGAGGCATAAGCCCATGATTTTGAAGCAATGTTTTCTCTTATGCGGTATCCCTCAGTGGTAAATTTCCTAAAGAGAAGTGTGTGAAATTTCAAGATGTTGATTTCATTGATTTCTCTTGTGCGATCAAGAGAGGAAGAACATCCACACTGTTAGAAGTTCCAAGAGTGTGTTGTATTATGCACATTTCTCTCCCTTCATAGTGGAACTTTTGGTGTGGGGTCGCTCCATGATTTTTTTTTGTTCTAGGGATTTTCCACTTTAAATATTGGCGTGCTTTTTTATGAATTTTTTTATATGCATTTCTGTTTGAATTTTGTGTTTCAAATCTTTTTATTAGTGTATTTACTGTGGTGTTGTTAAGTTATCAATCGAAAAAATTCAGGTTTCCATCCCAACAATCAAGAGCAGAACAATCATTATTTTTTAGGGTGACAAAATCACTAAATGTTTTTTTTTTAGTATTGGGCAAAAAAAATATATCAAGGACGGCAAAATTGCTAAATTGTCTAAACTAAACATGAAAAAAATATTAAATTTTACTATTTCTATTGAAATTATAAAACCCAAAGAGTAATTGCCCACTCTAGACATAATTTAGTTCCACCACTAAATACCATACATTACACTGCACTCAAAGCAGCAACATCCCAACAGTGGATCTGGTGGATGACAAAAGTTAGCTCTAAACTGGCAGCGACAGTGGTGCTGCATCAGACATGTGATACCAGGGAGACCGGGTCGTGCTGAATCAATTCACTTGCGGCAATGAATTGAGGCCATGGAGAACGTTGGTGTAACATGATTGGCAGCAGATCAAAACCAAGAGGTTGACGCAGGAGGACTGCTATGACCAAAGGTGCATCATGTAACTATTATACTTAAAACGTTTTATTAGCCTTTAAGATGGCTTTCATATGTTGTTCTATTGTTTAGTTATAATAATACTATGATTTGAGGAGGAGAACGCGTTTTGTTCCTCCAAAAAGATTAAAATATTTACCACTCTCTTCCAAAATTTCAGTCTCTTTCCCCTTTTATCTCTTTATTAATTTCTTAAGGGAATTGCAGACGTACGACACAATTCTTATTTATTATTAAAATTTAGATATTTTATTCAGAAAATATTTAAGTTTTGAGCTGTGTATATGAAATGAACGCTAACTCATGCATTAATTTCTTTATGATTTAAGTACATGTGCATATGAAATCACGTGATAACCCTTTTCTCTCATACTTTTATATAGTCTTGATCCGTTTTGCCCCGCTTTTGCCCATCTTGACGTCCAGCCTGCCAAATGTCAATACTGTCATCTTCTTTAGGAAGCAGAAAATAAAAATCTGACAGGAACACATACAACAAAAGTGCTAGCTCGACCAAAGATAAAAGCTATGCATTGCAAGTTTCATATTTGGAAGGCAAAGGCTCTTCTTGAGGAAAGTTTGCATAGGTGTAAAGCGTACACCTCCATCATGTTATATAGAGTTTATATGGGGGTATTTTGTGTTTTATCCCTTGTAACCTCCCTGTAAGCTGTTGTAACCTCTCTATAATCTCCTTATTTTAGCAGGTTACAGGTAGGTTACATGGAAGTTATACGTGCGTGACAGTCTCCTATTTGATGATGTACGCAACGCTGCGTATGCTTTATGTACGCAAATTTTTTCCCTTGTGAAGAGACTACGTTTCATATAATGTTCTCTTGGAGTGCTGCTTATTGTTTCTTATTCAACTGGTTTATTTTCTTCTCTCTCACTTTGTGGAAAAAAATATTGCCTAGAGGGCCGTGAAGAGGGATCTTCGACTCTTTTCAATGAGAAATATTTGGTGCGGATACTGTACGTTCAGACAACTAATCTCGAGAGAGCATTCGAGAGCAAGTTCAGGCGTATGGTGGTGCGGTATCTCACGACACCGCCTCTTTTGTTATGTAAATTAAAAATGAAAAAAAAATTCCAAACAAAAGATTTCTGAATGTTATTGTACTTTGTGTGACCAAATACTATGTAATTCTTACACTAACTTGAAAGCTTCAGGGGTCTCTATTATATAATATGAATAAGATATAACATCAGTTACAAGAAGAGCTACTGATTGATGACCTGAGAGCCAGTTACAAGAGACGTTGTAGAAGATATTCAAATAACAAAAACTCAGGAAAAGCAAACCATGGTAATTAGGCAGAGAAGATTAACTCTAGAAACAGAAGTGAAGTTCCAGAGCACAATACCAAAGTACAAACGATAAACAACAAAAACTAGAATCACCAAAGCCAAAAATTAGTAACCACCTGGCAGCAAACTATTAATATCAAAATAATGATGGAATCAGATGACTGAAACAGCAGATCAATTATCATGAACAACAGCAGAGAAGAGACTATGACATCAACGATAAATCAGGTGGGGTCTTTAAGGAAAGTTAACAGAAACCCAAAAAGCTTGGACCAATCTTTCAACATGTAATGCCAGAACAAAATCAAGAACATCAACAAAATTCATAGAAAATAGTTCCCTTTTTCTCGTTTATTTTCCCAAGTGCTCCTCCAATATACCTCTCACTCCCTTTAGCCCCGTTAATCGTAACAAAATCATTTTAGCATGATTAAAATGATCAATTGATAGGCTATTACATGGACTAAAGGAATTAATAGATGAATTTCTCTAGAAAGTTGAATATTAATTTTGTATATGTGGCTTCTCAACTATCCCTTTTTTTTATTTTGCTTTAAGAGAAAGTTTAAGTGTTTATATGATGAAGATAAAAATCAAGTATGTTTAAATATGAACAATGGAAAATAGAGTTGATTTATATAAGAAAAATGTAAACCCAAATAATGATTTTAGTCATTATATAGAGAGTGCATGCCAATTGTTGACTCCATCCTCACATTCTATGTATACTACTACATTTTATCTATATGCAACATATTCATGACCAAACATGTCTGTCCATCGATCTACTTTTATTTAAATGTCACACAACCCAATTTTTACGTACTCCCCACCACTACCACCAAAATTTGTAATTATAATCTAATTTAATAAAATTTATTTTGGATTTAAGAAGATTTGTAGAAAATACTAATAATATGAGGGCACTTTATATGAAATTTCTTTTTTACTCATGATGGGACTCTTGCTAATTTTTTAATTAGTGAAAATTAGATTCCTCCAAAAGATGTAATTTTCTAGTCTAATAAGTAAGGAAGCAATGATGAGCAAGCCTTGATTGTGTTAAATTGGTTTATATTGAAATGCATTTAAATTTATACGGGCATAAATAAATTTGAGTTGCCTTTTACCCAGCCAGCCTCAATAGTAAGATAAATATCAAAGGTATCATGGATATGTCGAGAAGGGGAGGGAGATAGGATAATAACATCCTAAGAGAAAATAAGTAATTGAGCATTTGATCATTATGTAGCTCTATTGAATACTACTATTAACTATTTAGCGACATTGAATGAATTTGGTATAACCCATATATAAGATCATTAAAACCATGTTTTGATCAAAGGATTGAACAATATCATAAATTTATTATTAATAAGAATAATAAATATTTATATAAGTTATTAGACATGAATTATAATATTATTCTAATTTTCTACTAAGAGAATTTAATCATACATATTCATGACATTCAAAACTAAGTTAAGAGTTACAAAATACCATGAAGATAAAAGACCTCATATAAAAAAATCTTAAATTTTGACAAACACTTAGATTGCTATTAATCTCTATAAGTTTCTCATATAAACTTGTTTGTTCATTCCAAGTCAGTGGTTGTCTCCTCCATGGAGGAATCATTGGTAATTAAAATGAAGTCTAAAGCTTCATCAATCATGATTTTTATAGTAACTAATACGTATTGTTACTTAAGTTCATTCTAAATAGGATTGACTAATTAGAATTTTCATTTATATATTTTAATTGCCCTTATAATTAACACTTTAAGTGTTATTATTGATTATTGATGTGTCCTTGGATTCACACCTTAAGGGAAGATTTTGAGAAGAAAAAAATGAGCTAGAGAAAAGAAATTGTCAAATGGATGTTGTACTCTTTCTCTAGATAAGATTTTAACGGATTATTTGTTTACATTAATTATTTCAATTTATTTAAGGGCATTTAGAGAAAGGCCTTGCAAAGCACAGTTAGCTAGAGAAAGTAAAGCATGATCAACGAACACAATACTATCAAAAAATGTAAAAGGAGTCCAACGAAGACAGTTAACAGGGAAAAGAAATATGGAGAAAGCTTTCCTATTCATTCTCTTTCTTTTTCATTCTACCGATGAGACAATAATTGAGAAAATATATAGCTACTATAGATGGTTCAAGAGAAATGTAGAAATAAGGGTAAAACTGAAATATAATAATTTGTTAACTAATGATGAGCACTGTTGTTGTTAGATGATAGAGAGCTACTTCTTGCCAGGTTTGAGTTGTGATTGTTATGATCCCCCCTTAAAATGAACTGTGCGTGCCTGTAGGGTCAGTCTGTTGCGAAAAATGATGAAATTCAACGTTGAAAGTGGTTTGATAATGATTTCAACTAGTTGGTTGGTATGTAATGAATGTCTAGTTACTTAGATTGAATCATATCCAAGATGAAATGGTAGTCAATTTTGAGGTGTTTGGTTTTTTCATGGAGTACCGGATTACGGTCAAAGGCTAGAGCGGAGGTGTAGTTGCAGTGAATGATAGTTGCCTGGGAGATGGGAACTTGGAATTTCTGGAGGAGTCGCCTAAGCTAGATGACTCAGTGGTGGCATTTGAGATTGTGACGCTCAACTTCAGTTGAAGTACGAGCTACAGTTGGTTATTTCTTGACCCATCAAGATATGATATTGTCATTGAGGTAAGAGCAATGGCTAGTGATCGAACGGTGGTTGATGGGATCGTTAGCCTAGTTGGATTCAGAGAAGCTGCAAAGGAAGAGAGGGCTAGGTTGAAGAGTTAACTGAAATGTATTGTACCTATAATATAGCGTAATAGCCTTTTGAGTTGTTGGAAGTTGGAGCAGGTAGTATTTTGGAGATGCTGCGATGAGTTGTTGACCACAAAAATGAGTTCGGGTCTTGTAACGGTGAGTTATTGGAACGATCCCACTAGTTGCCAATAGAGGTAGTGGTTGGCAAGAGGTGTTGATGGTTTAAGAGAGGGCACAGAGGTGGGAGAGATTAGATTGGTTGTTACTTTGCAATCGGACATACTTGCAGTTTGAAGAATTTTAGCGGCATAGTTAGTTTAGTTAAGGAAGAAACCTAATTTGGTGTGCTTGATATCGATGTCGAGGAAGGTAGAGATGCTCCCCAAAGATTTTATTTGAAAGTTTTGCTTTAGATCATCCATTAGGTGGTGTATGACGTGAGTTGTTGCCGGTTAGCAAAATGCATTGATGTAGAGAAGTAAATAAATTGAGGTTGGGTGGCACTGACAGATCAATAATGGAAGGTCTATTTGACTATGGTTGAAGCCAAAGTTGATCAAGTGGTAAGTGAAAGTGTTGAACCATCAGTGAGGACTTTCTTTAAGGCCGTAGATTGCCATTTTGAAGAAGACATGCATGCTAAGGTGAGCGGGGATTGTGATGACCGGGGGCTTGTCACATGTAGATGGTCTTGTGGAGTTTTCCATGCAGAAATGCAATGGCGACGTCCATTTGTAGAACTGGACAATTATGATGCAGCGAAACGACCAGAAGCAGTTGATTAGTAGGGAGCTTTGCAATCGGGTTGAATGTTTTAATATAGTGGGTGCCAAATTTTTGTTGATATCCCAACATCTTGGATTAAGATTATGGCACCATTGGTGTCCCATTTAATTTTATAGGCACATTTGCTGCCAAGGCTGTTTTGATTAGGTGGTGGAGGGACGAGGGCCCATATATTTTGGTTTTGTAAGGCGATAAATTTTTTTGCATGACAATTCTCCAATGAGGATGTAGCATAGCTTTTTTGAAGTTGGTATTCAGTGAGGGGAGGATTGTGATAACTGAGATTGAAATGTTTTTTTGGGTTTGAAAGAACCTGTTTTAGTTCTTGTTAGCATGGGATGAGAATTAGGTGGAACTAGAGAAGAAATTGGACTTGGAGGTATGATATATTCGATTCATGTTGTCGTGGGGATAAGGTGGGAATTAGCTGCTGTCATGGGGTTATGGTGGGAAGTAATTGCTACTGTGGGTTTTGGAGCATGTGTTATGGGATCAGTTGTGGAAAGTTGAGGAGTGAAGGGTAAGATGTGGAGTGGTAATTGATAAACATTTGGGGGAATTGTGGTGGGAAGTGATAGGAGTGGTTGAGTGATGGGAGGTAGTTGTGGTGTAGATTGTGATAGATTTGGTGGTTTCTATGAAAAGGAATTTTTGAGGAAGTGGGCATGTTCGTGATATGATTACCTTGCTGCTCTCAAGTGAAGGCATTTGTACCCTTTTGGTGTTTACGGAGTAACCAATGAAGATGCATTGTTCCTCTTGTAGGTCGAGCTTATTGGGGTGGAATCTAAGGGAAGCTTGCACAATCGAAGGTGTGAAGGAGTGAGTAATCAGGTGGGTGGTTGTGTGGTAACTGATAAAGAATTTGTTGAATGTGTTGGGAGAGGGCATGTGATTTATTAGGTAGGTTGTGGTAAGGATAGTGTCAGGCTAGTAGAAGTGCGCGAGGATATAATCGACAAAGAGTGTTTTGGTAGTTCGAGTATGTGACCATGTTCACGTTTAGCGAGCCCATGATATTTAGGGGTATTGGTAGTTCGAGTATGTGACCATGTTCACGTTTAGCGAGCCCATGATATTTAGGGGTATTGGTAGTTCGAGTATGTAATCATGTTCACGTTTAGCGAGCCCATGATATTTAGGGGTATAAGGGCGTGAAAGTTAATGTATGATGCCGGTGGAGTTTATATTTGATTATAACATTGAATTGTTTTTCTACCTATTGTTTTAATTCTATGAAATGCTGAATTATTTCAGATTTATGGATCATTGGATATAATCAAGTATAGCAAGTTGCATCGTGAATAAAAAAAACATAGAACTTATAGTCTTGAATAAAGGTATTTGGGGAAGGTCCCCATACATCAGAATTGACAAGTTCCAATGGCTTGCTTTAATGAGTACTTGAAATAGAAAAACTAAGTTTGTGGTGTTAACAAGAATGCAGAAATTACAATTTGGGATTTTTTTTTGAAATACTTAGTGTTAGGTATTGTTTTGAAAGTAGTAGAAGAGTGTTGGCATTGGCATGGCCTAATCGGTGATGCCAAACTCCTGCGGTTGTGGTGGCAGAGATCATTGCTTGCTTGGAAGGAGGTGGATGAATTGGGTAGAGCCCATTCTGGCATGATCCTTGGAGAAGAGGTTGTTGAGTAATGTAGTTCTTAATTTGATTACCAGAAGAATTAAAAAGAATGGTAAAAGTATTGTCAAGAGCTAATTGAAATATATAGATGTGTGGAGTGTGTAGGATATTATATAGGAGAAGCTTACGTTTTGGTGTGGGCAATAAGCCTTGGCCTCAATTTTTTATGGGTATAAAATTTCCATTGCCAATGAACACTTGCTCCTTCCATGATATGGTGTTGGCTGTTGAATATTGTTGTAATCTACCGTGAGTTGGTTTACCACGCTTGATTAGTGGAGGGAGTTGTGATTAGTGCCATGGAAACAATAATTTTCGACATATAGTTTAGGTTCAAGCAATGCCAACATTGCAGTGTGACATTGTTTATTGCATATTACACATGAGACTTGGCTGCTAGCTTTGGTTGGTTTTTGTATCAGATCATCCTAACGCCTGCTGTTGTATTGTCCTCTCCCACCATAGCTGCTCCGACCTCGTCCACACTGAGAATATAAAACTGTGTGGTTGCAATATGGTTGTGGGTTGATCGAATTGTTGTCGGAAATGTTAATCTCTTCACTATGAAGTAGTGAGTACATATCTTCCAAGCTGAGCGGGATAAGGGTTGTTCTAATGGCAGTTTTGAATGCCAGGTATGCAGGAGGAAGGCCTTTGAGGGCGTTCATGATGATGTCCTCAGTGTCAATGGATGATCGAGATGCAGAGATGATGTCAACCAACAGTTTGATTTGAGTGAGGTATTTTGTCATGGGTTTGGTTTTTAATGGATACATTATGTTGTTCTTTTTTAAGTTAAACTACTCTGGATTGAATTGTAGCTTGAAGGCATCTCTCCAATCCTCAGATTTCATGACAGCTTTCAAGATTAATCACGTAAGGTAGTATGGTGTTGGAGATGGTGGAGAGAATTGATGCAATCAAGTTTTGATCAATTAGTGTCCATGTATTGAGCACAAAGTTTGTGGTTGACATCCCAGGATCGTTAGGAGTAGGATTTGGAATGGTTCCGTTGATAAAACCAGCAAAACGATTTGTTATAATGATCTTCAATACTTGACACTTCCATGGATTGTAATTATCAGCGGTGAGAGAAATGGTTACCACTGATTTTATATTGGAAATGAGGAATTTCAGGGAAGGGTAAGGTGTATTCTTCCACTTTGAGAGTAGCAAAGGCATTGTTAAGTTTCGTAGTTGCAGAGTCTTCCATGTTAATATCAAGAACAAGTAATGGGAGTCCAATAGAGACAGTTATCCGGAAAAGAAATATGGCATGTGGAAGAAGAGAAATGGTATCAGAAGAAAAGTTTTCTTTTCATTCTCTTTCCTTTTCATTCTACCGTTGAAACAATAATTGATAAAATATATAGCTACAACAGATGATTCCATAAAAATGTAGAAATAAGGGTAAAATAGAAATATAATAATTTGTTAAGTAATGATGAGCCCTGCTGCTGTCGCATATGAGCTGATGTTGTTATAACATTTCTCTAGTAAATATCTGTATATTATGATTGTACTAACATCTAAATGGATTTCTAGCTACTTATATTTGTCCTGTTCTGTCTCGGACATTTACACATTATTATTTATAAAACATTATGTCATGTTGTCTCAGTATTTTACCTTCTATCCTCTGCCCACTTTATTGGGTCACATCATTCGGCCTATTCACCCTTCTGCTCTAGAATTCACTATAAGACTAGCATGCTTTTGGAGCGGGCAGGCTATTATGGAGGATGAAAGGGCGACTCTTTATGAAATGATGAGATCAACTGACGGATCCCTCTCTAATTTGCTTTATAGGAAAGATGCTTGTTAGGCGGTCGTTCATACCCGGCTACTCATACTCCATTGCTCATATTCAGATACTCGTACCGAGTAGCTCGTCGAATTGGGTTTCCAATGGATTGCGTCAGAAGGCCCATCAAAACTACTTTTAACTCTTAATCGCCTAACACAAGTGTCTTTTATCATACAACTACACAATTATGCATGAAATATGTATCTAATTATCAAATAATTTAAAATAAGGATATTTTTAATAATATGTTAAAGAACTGTGTATTATATACATACATAAGAACAGTGATACATGTATGGAAATAAAAATTTGTGAAAGAATATCCAATCAACTTTGTCTGTATGGAATAGGATTAGGGGAATTTTTATAATATATATAGATTTGTACGGGTTTATTTTATATTTATAGAAAATAATATTGTATTAATTAGATCTGCCAAAGTTTATAAGTCTATGCAAAAAAATATTGTTCGCTAATCCATAGGTATTCACATGGTGGCTGCATTGATTGCAATTAAAAGTAATCCTCCATGGTCATCTGACCCCCCCCTCTCCCACTTTTGTCTCCATCAACCTTTCAACTCAGTCAAATCTTTCTCTTATTTACAGCCATACCATCGTCCTCTCCCCTCCCTCCTCCCCCTTCTTCCCCCAACGAATCTGTCTTCTGTCCATAACAATCTGGTCCTATCACTTCAAAATAATTAAAAAAGTTCAAAAGGTTTGGAGGATTATGTAAAAAATTTAAACAAATGAATGATATTTAAGCAGAAAGAAAATTAAATTTCTAAATATATTAATTAAAAATATTTTTTAAAAAAAAATTCAAAATTTAAAAATCTTATTAAAATATTCATTAAAAAAATCTGATTTTTCTGAGTGTCAATTGCTGTCTCACAAATATAATCCACTGATAAAAGGTATCTTACATTCTGAGCAAGCAGCAAATTCTTCTCCCCCAAAACCCACTTGTCAAACACAATCAGAACATACAGATCTCAGTCTCCTCCCTCCCTTTCTCCTCCTTAAACCCACCCCCAATCCTCCTCTGTCAAACATAATCTAATCATAATCATCATCATCCACTTCCCTTTCTCTCTCTTCCCCACCATGCATCAAAACTCAAAAACCATAATCTCCTAACCCTAATCCCATCCATGGACAGTCCTCCTGACGACTTCATCCCTCTCCCACTCAACCCTTCATCCTCTTCTCCCACCCTCCCTTCCTCCTCCTCCTCCTCCTCGCCTTCCCCAAGCCGCTACGAATCACAGAAACGCAGGGATTGGAACACCTTCGGTCAATACTTGAAGAACCACCGCCCTCCACTCTCCCTCGAACGCTGCAGCGGAGCGCACGTTCTGGAGTTCCTCCGCTACTTAGATCAGTTCGGTAAGACCAAAGTTCACTCACAGATGTGCCCTTTTTACGGCCACCCAAACCAGCCCGCTCCCTGCCCTTGTCCTCTGCGCCAAGCGTGGGGCAGCCTCGACGCTCTTATTGGCCGACTTCGCGCTGCTTATGAGGAGAATGGAGGCCGCCCTGAAACAAACCCCTTCGGCGCTCGTGCAGTTCGGCTTTATCTCCGTGAGGTGCGTGACATACAATCAAAGGCGAGAGGGATTAGTTATGAGAAGAAGAAGAGGAAGAAGCCGGTCGCCTCCGCTGCAGCTGAACAACAGATGCACCACCAAGGAGGCGGAGGCTCACCGCCTTCTGCCGGCTTCGCTTGAGATCTAGAAACTGGTAATATATATATTTATATATACGCATGAATATTAAAGGTGTGTGAACTTACGAGTATCAGCTGGGTATATTATTGGTTGGGTATTAGTTTATGCTGCACTTGGTTTAGAGTTGAATTCATATATTGGACTTTGTGGACTTAATTTCATTGCTTGGTTTGGACTGATTTGAATTTCTTTATATGATACTGTTGGTATTGGGAGTTGCTGTTCATAGTGGAAGGGAAAGTGGAATGAAATTGGCTTTGGAGGAGATGATTAGAAGGGTGAATGTAGCGCAAAAGAGCTAGCTGTTTTTTTTTTTGGTTATTTTTGAAATTTATTGTGATTAATTATTACGTATGAATATATATGATGTAGTTGAGAGGTCATAAATTGTGGGAGGCTAATCGGCTCCATGATTTTCTTACCTTTTATAGTAATAGGAGGGTCTAGTTTGATATGATCGTTATCTGCATGTACTTTTGTCCACATGAAAGTTTCTTTTTTTGGGTGGAGTATAGCATTGCTTGGGTTAATTATGGTGGTAAAGATACTTCTTTTAATGATTGGACGCATCCATTTCAATGAAGTTGAGTGATTACTTTGCTGTAGTCTTCTTTTACTTGTTATGGAAAATGAAATTAGGTTTTCCTAGCTCTTTTATTCAGCGAGAAGAAAGAAATATGAGAAGAACAGTATGGTTTTAGAGAGGAGATATTGGGGTTCATTTAACACAATTATATGGCAAAAGAAGACAAGTAGGGTCCTGATTTATGACATTCTTGACATCAGTTTGACTCATTTACATGATCAGGTTATGCCTATGTCATAAGAAGGACATAAGCTATAGTGTTTCATTTCAATCGTTTGCTATATAGATTGATGTGTATGTGGGTGAGTAGTGATGGATGTGAGGACAAGAGGCCTACTATTGCAATCTTTTGAGGATGTCATGATGAGTAAATAGGATTTGTAAATGTCATAAATGGATGCACGTCTTGCACTGTGATTTTTAGTAAAGTAGAGGAGAAATTGCCTATAAGAGAAAAGATGAAATGGGAGCTTATATTTCCTCGTGAAATTTTAGCTAAAAAGGTTGCTTTATGGAGAAAGATAATAGGTTACTATGGGTAATGGTAATAGGTCTTCTTTTGTGAAAACAGCTTGGATCTTATTTTAGCATAGTGCTAATGTTTTAACGTGTCGGTTGAGTTGTTCTAGTTACTGTTGGGGCTGTTTTAATGGAACTAATAGGGTCTTCCTCGGAAGAATTGAGTGCTTTTGGCTTAGGATTTTGCAGACATATACTGTAGAGAGTTTAGAGTTTAGGAATTATTGTTCTAGGAGATGCTTCATGATCTTGTGTGGAGAGCTTTGTTGGATAACTATCACCATGTTCTCTAGCATAGGTTTGAAAGAAAGTCTTGATTATGATATGAAAGTCATGAATTGAGTCACACAAATAATTTCTTTGCAGTACAAGATTAATGAAATGTTTAAAGTTAAAGATAAAATAATGAGCAAAATAAAATGAGGCTTGAAGAATAAACATAATAGAGATTACTAATAAAAGACATGGGTTTAAATAGTTAGTTGAAATATAATTAAATAGATAAGATATTTCATTATTACTTTTCATATGAACTTTTATTTATTTTTATTTCACTCATGAAAATTTCATTAAAGTAAAAAAATATAGGCTGTAGTTTATGTCATGACCCCTTCTTTATAGGTCACACATAGAGCAAGAAACTATTACATTTAAGAAGAAAAAAAATCAAAATTTTATCTAAAAAAAAAGAAACAAGCTATAGACAAAACATAATGGGGACTCAGTGTATGTAAGATGCTAAAGTCAATAATAAGTCTTTTCATATATAACTACACATTTTTTTTAATTCTAAAAATTTTATTTAAAAAGAAGGGATAACAACTCATGGTAGGACACCTCTAATTAAAGCACACATCAGATACATGAATCTAATTTTTTACAAGTAAAATGAAAAACCCAAAACTCATAAAAAAAAGAAGGAAAAAAAAAACAAGACAATCAAAATATAATAAGGTCCTTATTGACCAACTGATCATATACCCATGACATTTTATAAGATTTGATAATCATAAATTACAGGATCGTTGAACTTTAAAATTAAGTGTTTATAAAAAGTAGGTATAATTTTAGAATAAATCACATAAAGGCTTTCGCTTAGCATAAGAATAATATATTGTCTTGGTGTATAATTTATGAAACATAAAGTTTCGAAAATATTATAGGCAAACAAACAAGTGAGAATAAAATTACTATTAGTAAGACATAACAATATATCACCCTTGTTAGGCATTAATTAATCCATTTACAAAAGAGTAAATGTTTTTATAATGTTTTTTACAATCTTAAAAATAATAAATTAAAAAGAGATTTCACTAATTGTGATTTAAATCTCATATAAGGAAATGGAAAAAAAAATTGGGCAATTCAAGCCTCCTAAAAGTTTAAAAGAATCCATAAAATAATTACAAGCTTTCAAAGAGTGTTGCAATGTTTCATAAAGATTGAAGATATTAGAAATATAAAAAATAACTATAACAGGTCTTCAGAAGAGATTTTTAAGAATCTAGAAAAATTTTATGTGCCTTTATAAAAATTGATTTGCCTCCATAAATATTATATCTTAAAATATATAATGATGAAATTTTGATGATTTGAAATCAAATCAAGTGAAATTTAAGTAACAACTGCCTACATAAATATTGAATTTAAATTATTTTTAAGTTGTTATTTAAATTTTTAGTCATCTGATATAAATATCTAACTAATATTTTGGTTAAAATAGAATGCTTGTATGCCACATTCTTTAGGTTACTTTGATATCCAAACTAGCCATCAAAGCTTCTTTCTCCAACAAAAACCGAAAAAACTTTCTAGATCTAAAATGAGAGAAACTTGCTTCTCAATAACAAAGAAATTCAATGGTAATTAGTGCTATGTTGAGCTTAGTTTCTTCATACTAGAACTCATCACTTGTAATAACTAATTGTACTCATTTTCTTCTTATAGTTTTAAACTTATGTGTTATATAATACTTTCACAAAAAAACACATTAAAAATATATTTTTGTCATAAAGGAGATTGAGATTCCATCTTGATTGGAGGGAGGATATCATGAAGAGAAGATTAGCATAAATAATTCTTAAAGAAGTAACAATTTTATTTAACCTAGACTGTTTAAAAAATTCTAGATGTAGTGAAAAGCTATACATGGATATATGTTATAGTTGAATCAAACGATTATTTGTTCATATGGTTAGTTATCATTAATTTCACTTTTACTCAGTATTGCAGGTTTAATCTTTATTTGATTTGCATCATAATTATTATGAAGTAGAAATCCTTTACAAGTCTTTAAAGCCAATCCAATCTCCCTTTAGGGCATATATAAATCACACTAATTAATTTTTTGCTTCATATTTAAATCCATATGGATTACATTATTCTCTTAAAAACATGACTTTTGATTGCAATAATAAAAAAATAAATTAAAGAAAAATAGAATGATACTATATTTTATTAGTCTACATCAGAATTTAGATACTTAATTTTGAAGAGCATAAAAACCTTAATATTATTTCTATATAAGATAATGAAATTCCAAATCTCATTGAAGAATATACTTATATAAAATTACATTTGAGTTTATTTAACATAGAGAGAGTGTAAATGATTTATTGCACTTTAAAACATTGAAATTATATACATTTAAATTTTAAAAGTACAAAATGAGATTTGAAACAAATAGGTTTCACTTATAAGGGAATGGATGAAGTAAGGAATTAAATTTAAAGTAGAATTATAAATTATTTAGAATGAAGGTTGGAAAAATCATCATGATGATTTTTGGTTGATTCACTAAAATTGTTAATGGATTCCATGCTCTTGATAAGGAGGACTCAATTCACAAATAAATAAATATGATCTTGTGATGTTTGCTAAAAGAGCTTAACTAGGGATTTAGGTTTCTACACTAATTAATGATCATTGTATAGTATAGTAACTTAGTAGCACAAAAAATAACAATAATAATAATAATAATAATAATAATAACAATGAGAATAATAATAATAATAAAAAGAAAGAAGACTTGTAAATTGATATTAAAAAATGATAAAATATTGCAACTTTCAACTATCTTGACTTGGGTAATAATCATGACCAATATATGTTATTATCTATTTTGGAAGGCTGCTCAAGAGAAATCTATTCATTAGTAAAGATAGTCAAGTAAGTCATAATTTTTAGCTTAAAATAAAAACTAAATTTGTAGGCAAGAAGAAATCCTAATGAGTTTCAAGTGCAATGAGTCTGATCTCTTCATGTTTGATAATTCTTTTTTGTGAAAACTGAAAGAAAGAAACGTTTACACCAAAAAGTACCAAAAAGCATTAATGAAGAACAATCAACCGAACAATTTGAGCAAGTGGAAGTGGTCATGCACTTGATGTAAATTGATAATCCATCTAAAGTGGTGGATGGAGACTTATAATACCTTATTTGGATTAAATAAAGTATTAATTAGTTTAAAAAAGTATTCCATATTAAAAATGTAGCATATGAATTTAAATTCATATTATACCAAGATTGAAATTGAATTGCAATATACTATAAAAAAAATTCATTAATGTTATAGGATTTTTATAAGTTGTCATGGACTAAAACTGACATTAATATGACAATAATTTTATACAAATAGTATTAGCATTGGATTTATGTTAGACATATGGTCCATGCAAAAATAAGAGTTAGAAATGTAATTAGTGTTGAAAGTGTCCAATGCAAACTACTTGAGTAGATTATAGCGTCATACTGTTGACGTTAAGCAGCTTTGACGTAGCCCACGTAGACGCAAATGTTAACGGCAAAACACTATAGGAAAAAAGAGCTAAAACCGATTGTTTTTTACATGTCTAAAAAATTGTTCTAATTACAGACTCTTTTGCGACTCTTTTTTATCTTGGATAGTTGCGATGACATAACTACAATATATACCATCACTTATCAATAGTATTTTGTTTTCCGACTGTTTTTAATTATAACCGATGGAATAACAAATAAATATTAACTGACAGCTACAGTTCGTCGGTTATCTTTGAACCGTCATTTGGCGGGGTTTTAACCGACTCATTTTATTATTAAACATTGCTTAACCAGCAGTTTTTACCTGTGTCAAAAAACCGACAGGAGCAACACTTTTCCGACAGTTAACCCGTCGGTTATAGAAAACAACGCATGAACGACGCATAACTGAGGATTTCACCTGCTTCAATAATTCGACGGATGTGACACTCTTTCGACGAGTATGTTGTCGCTATTAACGACGAAAAAACGTTGGTGCTACGAACTGACGGTTACTGTCCATTTTAATTTTCTCGAAAAAATTACGACATTAAATTATCTAATAACAGTTGATAAATTTATATCTTCAGAATATCAGTAAGTTTTAAAATTACTGACAAGGGTTTTGCCTACGAGCCTAAAATCGTCGATAAACCATCTGTAATATTAAAAATGACAGTTTTTCATATCATAACTGACAGATTGTGTCCATCGAAAAAAAACCTAAATCCTTGTTGTGCAAGACGCTTTCACTTTGGAGGATGTGAATTTACGTCATATTATGCGTCGACCATATATACTTGAAAGGTTGCTTAGCGTCAAAATGTATCCAAGCACATCAAAAATTATAAAAGGTAATAGATTTGGAAATTTCTGGCGCAAAGTAGACACAAACTAGTCAAAATTTTAAGAAAATATAAAAGAAGGATCAGATTTTTACAACCTACACACAACAAATACTAATCATATAAATATTTACTTATCCACTAAATAATACAGAAGTTATTGCATAAACAAGTATCAGTAGTGAAAAAAGTTATAATTTAATAAACATTAAGTTAAATGCATAAAAGTTCACATATAAACACATAATTCAGATACACATCTTAATATATCCACATACAAAATAAGAAATAATAGATAAAATCCTACTGGGCAACATCATCATCCTCCCATTCCTCTCGTTCATCATTCTTCTCAAACATAGAACTCAGAGGCCTCTTGTCACGATGATTAACAATAGGCTCCATTAGTCATGCTAAAGTATCCTCGATTCTCTGTTGGCTCTCACATAACTGATGAATATCACCATTCATAATAGTAAGACACTGGACAAGTTCCTCATGCTCTCATAATAATGACTTCAAACCACCATGGGGAGCACGAGAGTGCTTGGCCTCAAATGCAATTTCCTTTGTGCCCATGCCGTATACACTCTCATTTTTCTCCCCTGCCGCCTGCCTCCAAATTTCAAAATTAGACCGTAGTGGTAGAGTAGCTACCACTTTTGCTAATGACTGTCGGAATCTTGCTCTCCCTCTACCTCTAAGTGTCTCATATATGCTCGTACTTTTCCAACATTATTAGATACAAGGATTAATTTTCATTTTACATAATTAATAGTGTAATTAAATGTAAAAAATCAAATTTCTTACTTATATTGACACAAAGAGAGAGTTTGGAGACCCGTTGTTGTGTCTTGGGCAGTGATGCATCCAAACATACAACTCTGTAGTGGCGGGCGCCCGACCAAGCTCCTAAGCCTGTGTACATGGAAAAATATAGCACCAATAATTAGGTTTAAATCCCTTTCAAAAGGTAAGTTTTGATGCCCTTGTGTGAAACACAAAAATCAAGCGTAAATGACCAGCTGTGATGCCATTTGCAAAAATTCCTTAACACCATTCAAGAATTCTTCAGTGAGTGCTTTTCTTCTTCGAAACAATCTTTTATACACTCATGATCTCAAAATTCGAATATCCATCTGCAGATCATATTTAGGTTTTTAGATTAGTACATTTTAATATCAGTCGTACCAATATTTCGTATGTAATACATATTTAACGTCTAAATTGAAATCTTTACATGCAAACCATACACAATTCATACGCATGACATATGTGATCTAAACTTCAAATTTAACATACAAACCATACAATTAATTTTTGTTACACATCTAACAGCTAGACTTCAATTTTTATAAACAAACCACACAACTCTTATCACTTATATATCTAACACTCAAACTTCATACAAACCACACAATTCTTATGTATTACATAGGAATTACACACATAACACCTTCAATCGTACATACAAACCGCACAATTCTTATGTATTACATACCTACACTCTATACTTCAAATTGTACAAGCATTCCACATAATTCATATGTATTGCATATCTAACACCTAAACTTCAACTTTTACATACATTCTACTCATTTCTTATGTATTACAGTCCTAACAACTAGACTTTAATTTTTGCATACAAACCACACAATTCTTATGTATTACATATCTAACACCTAAACTTCAATTTTTAAACACTTTTTTTTTGTGCAATTTAGGGCGAACAAAACGCAAATCCAGAAAAGAACACAGATTTAATGAGGTTCGGCAAAGATGCCTACATCCTCGGGAGCAGAGCGCGAATTTCACTATTTCAGAGGAGTTACAAGTTCGGTTCCATACCCAGAGTTAGAAATCTATTTATAGATAAAACTCATAGATAAATTACTAAAACACCCTCGCTCCTCCAACCCACTAAATTCTAATAGATACTCATTTTCATCAGGAGACACACCTCTTCATTTTAAGAAACTCCAAATTTCTGGTATATGAGTCATACCAAACAAATCTCCACCTTGACGAATATCCATCCCTTTAGGAGAAACGCATCGCCCGGTATATGAGTCATACCTAACAACTTTCGACTCAATAGTTATTTATTAGATGCATATCTAACACCTAAATTTCAAATTTTACATACAAATGATTTGAAACATAATCAAATTAGAATGAGCTAGTTTTCCAAAAAAATTTTTATGAAATTTAATTCAATTCAATGGCAAATTACACTAAATGATTAAGATTATATTGCTGGTTATAATTATAATAAGATATACTTGTTCCAATAGAGCAGAGTAGTTATTACTAGTTTGAAGTACTTGAAAGTATTATGATAACTCATGGCTGTGCTATAGCTACCATACTCTTTAAACTATTTAATCTTGAGTTAGTAGTAGTATTATCTAAGTTAAATTATTTTAAGGATCACCTTTATGCATATCTTCCAATTAGGCAAATAAACCCATACACCTTTTGAGTTTATAAACAAGGTGATCATTTTTAGGCATTTAAGAGTTTGTGACATAAATTAATTGGTTTCTAAAATGCAAATGGAGTGTTTATGTGTAGATTGGATTAAATATAGATTATGTTTAATTAAACCTTTGATTAGATTAGTTTAAGTAAATTCAAATGCAAACTAGTTTCACCCTTTAACTTGCTTTTTATTAGTTTCTAAGATAGCACTATAGGTAAGACACAAATTACCATCAGACAATTACAACGGTGATGAGTAAAAAAATTGATGCTAGTCGATATTACCTTCGGATTTGCGTCTGATGCGTACTCCGCACCAAGGTCTTTAGCGTTGATAGTGATCAACGTAAATAATTTGTGATGGATTTTGCATTTTGACATGTCGACGTTAGCCAGTTGTGAAGCCATTCATTAGGAGGTAAAAGTTATCTACAAAAATTGCATCCAATTTTGCAGTTGTGCGTCCAATTATTTTATAGATGAGGTGGACTGGCGTTGTAATTTTTCGGCATTTATTTGTGTTAGACTTTTTCAATGCAAATATGACGGAAAGCTGTATCAATTTAAAAAAATATAAAAAAAATCAATCAAAATCTTACACCACAAAATAAATAGCTCAAACATTAATTCATCACCAACACAACATTAATCATATTGCACAAACAAGTATCGACAATGAAAATAAATTGAACTAAAAAAATTATACAATCTGCTAAAATACCCATCTAATAGAAATATATAAAATCTAAATATAAAAAGATATATAAAAAGGATTATGTCTGTCGGCCGCCAAATCTTGAAGGGTGATTGATTTTTTTTTATATATATAATTTAGATTTAATTTAAAATAGTAGGATATGCCTTTTTGAAAATAATAATATAATAATAATCTTTTTTTTTTTTGAAAATAAGACGAGATACCATACATCCAATAGTTTGGATTAAACGAGCACAACACCTCAAGTAATGAATCTATATCGAAGAGTAAGCACATCACTCAAATAGTGGTGCTCGACTAAATAAACTGAAAAATTTGTGGTATCCGTTCGGTCTACGAAACTATTTTTTATAAGCCGACAAGTTCTCCTATTTACAAAAGATTAAAGAGGGTTTATATTACATGAGTTCTAAAGTTCCTTATAGAGGCAAACCCCTATAGTTAATTACATCCTAGATGATCGAAGTCACTCAAGAAAACTCTCGATAAAGATCAGTAGTTTTGTTCTAAAGAATCTCAAAGTTTAATGTTTTTAAGGATGAACTTGAAAATACCAAATGAGATTGGTGCAAATAGGAACAGTTGTATTTAAGATTCCAAAAGAACGAAGAAGTAAATGATATCACAGACTTTAAGGGGAACCTCAAATGACCTCCAAACTATCCTATTGTGTGGCTATAATTTTGAAGAGAAGAATTTTTAATCTTTCATCTTGCCAATTTTACTATTTATGGTTTAGATCTGCATGATGCTGATCCTTCAGATAGCCTAGAATATAGGAGGATTTATGTTGTAACCAACGACAACCTCGGAATCCTAAGACGAGTTAGAGCTTATATTGCACAGTTTGCGAAAACCTAAAAGTTAGGGTGAGAGCTTATGACGTGCTAGACGAACTACCTAGAAATCTTATGGCTTGTTATTTATTTCTAAGTAGGTTTGTTGTTAAAGAATTCCTTTGTTGTTGCAGATCCACTTGCTCTTTCGTAGATGTTCTTCTACAAGTCCTTGTCATGTTGCCTACGGGGTTAGCTCTGAGCTCTTCGTCGCAGCATGTTTAGTTTTAGAAGTGTAAAATTGCAGAGATGAGAAAAGTTTCAAGTTTTGGAGTTCAAGTTTTATTTTGTTGTCATTAGGTGTCTTAATTAAGGAGGAGTTTAAGTTGATTGTAGTGACACCAATTAACATCCCACGGTTCCCACATTCTGTCACCTCTATTTTTTTCGGATTGACTTTATCTAGATGAATTTACTTAAATCAAATGAATGAGTTCCATAATTTCATTCAAACCGTGAGAAATCTTGTTAGCAACTGTAGGTTATCTCCTCCAAGGGATTCTCCATCATTCGATAGACACGTATTGATTTAATTGTAATTATTATTTTGTTATTTTGTTTGTGATTAAATTTTGAGTTTTTTTATATTTTGCTTGTTGTGAATTAATTTTTTTTGTTTTGTTTTTCTTTTGGCAGTGATCACAAGTATGACATGCAGGAAGAAATAGAGCATTTAATAATTGAAGCAGCGTAAATTGCAATAAATAAACATAAATGCGTACCTGGCAATCTACGAGTATATCTACTGAAATCTTTAACATTTAAAGTAGGTATAGAAGTGGTGATTAAAGTTCAAAGGTTTAAGTCCAACAGGGGATCCTATTTTATAACTTGGTGGGTCCCTAAGGTGTGTTAAGGATGATTTTCTTGAACAAAAAACAATGAAATCCAATTGTTCTTCTAAAGTATCCCATTAGATCAAGAAAGTGCTCGGGGCTGGTGCGACTTTTTTAATTTACAAAAATTAATGAATTCAGAATTATATATATATATATATATATATATATATATATATATATATATATATATATATATATATTGATTTAGATTATAATGAGTCACACAATTAACACAAGTATACATATTGCTCAAGTAATACAGGGCTCTAGTGGTGACCTGGTTATCGATCCCACAGAGAGGCTCTAATTTTATAGCGTAGCATAGAAATTACTTATCGAATCACAGAATAATTGCCGGTGGCTTTAATTCTTAAAGTAAAAACAAACAGATTCAATTACTATTTCTACCAATCACGTTCTAAACTATAACAAGTTAAATTAACACACTAATTTATAACAAAGTTCAGTTGCAAGAAAGAGTCTTCCTCCTTTCCAATTGTAATGTGATAATTATTGTGACATAGATCAGTGATGCAATTGTATTGTGCCAAATAGGAGCATTCATATTCTTTACCCATATTTCAGCGTATAAAGAACATTGGTTAATCCTAAGTTTAGTCCCTAAATCTATGATTAGGCTGGGATGATACCGGCTCTCACTCCAGAGCTCACACTTCCCTTCACCTGAAGTTTAACTCTCGCTTCAGTTTCTAAACATTTGGACCAAATTGAGAATTTCAGCCTGTCACTATGAAATCTCAAATTCTACGCCCATCAAAGTATATTTCCCTATTTATTTGCACTAAATCCCCATGAACTACATCTCTCATTCATGAACATTGAATGTGACATTCACTTTTGTTGTGGAACTTATAATCCATTCAGAACATATGTTTCCCAACAAATTTTAATAATTTAATTGTCCAAATTAAAAAGTAAATAAAGTTCTAAGTGAAAAGGTCATCACAACTTCTCCATAACAAATCGACAGTTCATTTCTATTTCACAACATTAACACATCACATGAAAAGGAAAAAGACAAAGAAATCTACTCAAGACTCATGGGGAAAAGATGACAAAACATGGATTTCATATAAAAAAACATCGTCAAACAAACAGAGTAAAGTAAAGACAACTTATCTCAAACTCTTCCCCAAGAGAATCTCAAGGAATTCCTTTGACTTCTCTTCTTTCTTCACAACAACACACAATTCTCTCTTTAGAATAGTAAGGATGAAAAAATCTCTCACATTCCCTCTCCTCTCACACTCCTTAGAAGAGAAAACGCAAAACCTAACTTCCTACACAAAAATGGAAAGAAACTCTCCCTAAACTCTAAAATCCTCTCTTCTTCTCTTCCCTTTCTTCCACCTTTTTAAAATTTGCCTCCAAATGTGTTTAAATTCGGCTAAAACTGAATTCCCAAGAGTTTCCTCAAGCAACCTTTCAAAATCTAGCCAAATACATTGAATCAGTTCAAAATCGGGATATGACGCTATCCAGAGCTAGTAGGAGCGTCGTTCGGCGCATTATTCCGCCAAAACGTCATAACTCTCTGGAAACTAGCGCTGTTCGGTGCTGGTGATAGCACTGTTCGGCGCTAATTCAATAAAATGCACTTTTGTCCTTTTTTGCTCCAAATTTTCTCCTTTTCGCTACTTTTTGCTCCAAAGGCCTAAAATCATTGTACCTGCATGAAATCATGAAAAATACCTTTCTTTAAAGTGCAATATCATCAAAAATAGGTACGAAATGAATAGTAAAAATTTATCAAATTTTCAGTGGATCAGGGGCATAACCTTGATTAACTTTCTCAAAGCTTTTGGGACTACTTAGAGTTCATTTGGTTTCATTGTGTAGTTTAATTAATCACCCATGTTTAATTAGGGCTTGCTCAGTGAACTTAGATGTTTTGATTGTCCCTTGAGTGGGGTAACATTCATTTGACATTTCATTTAGGAGTTATGTGAGTGAAAGCCTTTAGGGGAAAATTCAATTATTAGAGGACTTAGCCAATTTAATTAAGGTTGGGCTAGTGATGTTTTAAAAAATGTTTGTAAATGATTGCGTTCCCTTCTCTAAACCTCATTAAGTGATGCTAGAATTAAACCTGGTTCACTACCTAGCCCTTAAACTCTTATGGGTAGATTTGTAATTTAAAGTAATATTAGATTAAGTGATATTTGATCTTTATTAAAGATTGCATTATCATCAAACATTGATTAGGGGCTTCAAATTAATGAGTTAAAACCTCACTAGATCAAAACCCCTTACTTTATGATCATCAAATTCGATTAACTTCCAACTTCTAATAATTTAAGAAATTACAACTTCACCCTTAATATTAGAAAGTGTTGAATTGGTTTCTACTTCTTAGCCCCTTATGTTTTAATCATCTAAGAATGTTAATTAATATTATTCATTGCCCATTTACCCTTTGCTTAGGTCTAAATATTAATTAAAGCTTAAATTCAATAATTACCATTTTGTCCTTTTAGACTTATCACTTCATAATTCTTTAAATTTAACAGAAATGACTTTATAATTTTTATGTTACCCACTGATGGGCCAATTAAAATATCAGAGGAGAAAATGTAATTTTCTGATTTTTATTTTATTTTTTATAATTATTTTAATTAAAAATTGGGTATTTTCCATGTTAATTCATTTAATCATCCAAGTCTAATCATCTGCCCTTAAGAAAATTATTGGAGATTCACCTAGGTGAGATGAACATTTAGACAAATTTCATAATTTGTTGATTTGTATTTTAATTATTATAATTATTTGTTGATTTTGAGTGTTAATTAAATATAAAATATTATTTAAGTTAAAAATTAAGTTTTATATTTTCTTAAATCACTCTGAGTTCATGGAATCCAAAGAAATAAATTTTATATTTTTGTAATTTTTATTTTATTTATTGGAATTATTTTAATGCAAAATTAAGAAAAATTCATTTTTATGCCTTTTAAAATTCTTTTTAAGCTTTTAAAATTTATAGCTTTATTTATAAAATTAGAAAAAATATCCTAATTGTTCCCAAGTGATCAAGAGACAATTTAAAACATTTTGGTGGATTTTCATATTTTTGTAACTTTTGTGAATTTTTAATTATTTTAAAATTAGAAAATAGCTTAAAATGAACTATTTATTTTAACTTCATTTTCTTAATAAAGTTCCTCTGGTCACAAGGAACTCCTAAAATCTATTTTATAATTTTTTTTATTGATATTATAATTATTATAATTATTTTAATGCAAAAATTCTGTTTTACTTAGAAAATCAAGTTTAGTGATCAAATCAGTTCGTATTGAGCTAAAATTATTATGGGGAGTTCCCCTAACCATTTCTATTAGTGTGGATTAGTTTTCATGGTTTTTCTGATTATAATTTACTTATTTAATTTTTTTTCATTTTAATGAGTTAAATACATAATGTCATTTCAAGGAATTTAGCAAATTGTTTCTCTTTTTTATGTTGAATTAGTCGTTGAGGAAATGGTGGTGGAGGTTTTTCAACAGAAATTTTCATAGGTATTAAAGGATTTTCTAAGTTTGTATCTTGTTGATTATTTTCCTTTTCAATTTCCACTTCCTCTTTTTGACTTTCAAGTTCTATCTGAATTCAAGGTTCTAATTCTTTTCCACTTCGTAATTGTATCGCTTTAATTTGTTCATTTCCCTTGTCTTTGGGATTTATTTCCACATTACTAAGAATGTTCAGAGTATTCATTATTAAGTGCAGAAACGATATGTCCAAGTTGAGTTTCAATATTTTTGATAGCTGTTTCTTGATTTTGTAATTGGTTTCCTTGTATTTGTAATTGATTTCCTTGATTTTGAAAATGTTGACCCATATTTAATATTAACTATTAATTCTTCTATAGATAATTTCTTATCTTTAAATTGTGGGTTATTAAATCCAGGTGGATAATTAGATTTATAATTAGGATTTCCTTGATTAGATGGATTTCATAATGGTTGTGTCATATTATTCATCCATGGTTGATTAGTTGTGTTATTATTCCAATTAAAATTAGGATGCTTTTTCCATCCCGGATTATAATAATTTGCATAAGGATTATTGGATACATTGTTAATTGCATTAATGGTTTCATATTGAGATTGGGATTCTATAAGTTGTCCAGATGAATTTTCTTCTAATATAGTTGGAGAGTAATTCATTCAAAAATGATCTAATTTTTTAGATACAGCAGCGATTTGCGAAGCTAACATAGATATTGCATCATTTTCATAAATACTAGCTATTTTTTCGGATTCATTCTATTAACAGGCCATTGAAAATTATTGGTTGCCATTTTTTCGATTAGTGCATAGGCTTCATCAAATTGTTTTGATATTAATGATCCTCCAGCAGCAGCATTGATGATTGATCTTAAAGATCCTACTAATCCATTATAGAAAGTTTGGATAATTAACCGATACGGTAACGCATGATGTGGGCATTTCCTAAGAAGTTCTTTAAATCTCTCCCAAGCTTCATATATTAACTCTCCATCAAAATGACTAAAAGAAGTTATATCATTTCTAAGCTTAGCAGTTTTAGATGGTGGAAAATAATTGGATAGAAATTTTTGTGATAATTATCCCCAAGTTTTAGTAGATTAAGGTGCTAATGAATTTAACCACATTTTAGCCTTATCCCTTAAAGAAAAAGGAAACAATCTAAGTCTAATAGCATCGTTAGATACTCCTTCATATTTGAAAGTAGCACATAGTTCTAAAAAACTAGCAAGATGTAAATTATGATCTTCGATAGGTGAACCACTAAATTGATTATTTTGTACCATTTGGATAATTGCGGGTTTAAGTTCAAATGAATTAGCGACTACATCGGGGTTTTGAATAGTTAAATGAATTTCATCTAATGTAGGGTTGGCATAATCTCGTAATGGTCTTGGTTGATTGATATTTTCATTTTCGGGAATATTTGCCATTTGTGTTAAATTTTTAATTTCTCTTTTTGTTTTCTAATTCTTTTAATTGTACGCTCTAATTACGAATCGTAAGGTATTAAATTTTTGTTTCCAAATTTTCACATACAATTTTATAAAACAAAATAGTCCGTTACTCTAGTAAATAATTTCTTTACCTCCCCGGCAACGGCGCCAAAAACTTGACCCACTTTTAATATGATTGCAATTTATGTTTATAGCAACGGCACCAAAAACTTGATCCCGCTTTAAATATATATATATGATTTAATAATGAAATGTGTAATGTGGATTCTACGCAAGTATACGTATCGTATCAAGTAATACAGAGCTACGAGTGGAGTCCTGGTTATCGATCCTACGGGAAAGTTTTTAACGAGATTTGTTATCAGCTAAATTTAAAGGAATTACTTACTAATATAGTATACGGAAATTTAAAGTAACTACAGCAAACTAAAGTAAACTAATGCTTGAAATAAGTTGATTTAAATAATTCAGAAAAAGTATCCTTCTCCTTGTTTTTAGAAAATTAAGTGAATGATGAATTTAAATAGAATTCTTAAATTGTACTTGTGACAAATAGGAGCATTCCTATTCTTTACCCTTTAGTCCGAGTGCAAAGAACATTGACTAATCCTATGTTTGATTACGAATCTGCGATTTAGATTTGGGAGGATACTTGCTGCCACTTGCAGGCTCCACGTTCTCCTCACCTGAGGGCTAACATCTATACTTCAGCTCTCAAACAATAAGACCAAATTGAATATTTTAGTCTGTCACACTAAAATGTCCAATTCTACGTCCAATATATAATATTTCCCTATCTATTTGCACCCTCCTTCCAAGGTTTTTGACTTCCCTGAATATTGGATGTAATTTTTACTATAGTTGATAATTCAACATATTTTAACAACTCGATTGGCCGGATTGAAAGTAAATTAAGTTTTAAGTAAAAATTATCACAATTTATTTTAATATATTAGGTACTTCTATTTAATTTCATCAATCCGCATAATTTTCATAAACAAGGAGAAAGACTAAGAAAACTACTCAGAATGCATGGAAATAAAACAAAGCATAAAGTTCATTTAAAGTTAATAACAACAATAAATAAAGATACTTATCTTAATTTTCTCCCCAAGCAGACTCCTTGAAGTTCCTTTAACTTTTCCTTCTAGTACATCAAACTTCTAAATAACACTCAAATAAACTAAAGAAACTCACTAATGACGAACAACAGACACACATAAGACACCAAAAAGAGACTCAGACTCTCTAAAATAGACACACCTAGACACTAGAATTCGGCCTCTATTTATAGAGGTAGGCGAAAGGTCCGAGGGTGCTTAAACACCTCTTGAAAAGTGTCCAGGTTCAATGTATATGCATTTTGAACTGTCTCGCCATCGGCGGGAAATGACCTCACCGTCAGTGGGGCATCTAGAAGGTCTTCGAACTGCGCGATTTCGTTGTCGGCGGGCTCGGGCTCACTGTCGGCGAGGTAGTTATAATTCCTTCAGAAATTCTCCTCATGATCTCGCCATCGGCGGCCTCGATCTCGCCGTCGGCGACTTAGTTCAATTTGCATGAATTTCTTCCTTTTTGATCCAAATTCGCTCCATTTCATGCTTTTTGCTTTAATCACTTATAAATCTTCATTCCTGCAGTAAAATAAAGAAAATACATTTTTTTAAAGTGCAATTTCAGCAAAAAATAGATAAGAATTTCTTAATGAATTTTTCTGTAATCAGTGGCTCTTCTTATAGCCATGGCTGTGGTGGTCACCAGGGTAAGCTAAGGTGGCAGAGAGGCCGCTTAGGTGGAGGGAAGAAGTGCTCCAGTGGCTAATGGTAGTGGGACACATCAGGTGAGTTTAGTTTTGTGTTTAAGCCACTTTGTTTCTCTCGGGCTGGGTGTTTTCTGTTGGTTGGGGTGGTTGTTCGGTTAGGGTCAGGTAATCTCTAAGCTCAAGCGAGCCAGAGCTGTTGAGTAGTGGAGTCAATTTGGGTTTAGCATGGCTCTATGATGGAAATTCAATGGGGATATAGGGTTTTGGCTAAGTTGGCTAGATTGGCTTGTCTTGGTCCAATGGTTAAGCCTGGTCCAAAAAAGGTTAAAGTTGGTCTTAAGAGCCCAATGCAGGTTTTAGTAAGTTTAAATGGCTAGTTTGGGCTTGGGAAAAGGAGTTAAAATGTTTCATGAAGGGTAAGTTCATGTGAAGGAGAGAGGGAGAGTGGTCACCTCCACTTGCCATTTTTGGCAAAATATGACATTTTGATGCCCATGGAGGGGTCCATGAGGCATGCAATGCCATGTATGATGCCAAGGGGAACTTTCAGGCAAAAGGAATTTTTGAACTTTATGAATTTAAATGACAGAAGGTCAACGCGCCCAATTTTGGCAAAGTATTATTTATGCATCGCTAAGTTTGGTATGATGCCATGGTTAAGTGATTTAGACGCCATGGGATGATGAAAAATTTATCCTTTGTCATGTGGGCTGAAATTGGGCTTTTAAAACTTAATGCCATGGGCTTTTGATAATGCATAAGTGGATGGGCCTTTTAAACATTCATGTAATGATTTTAATTTTTGAAATTGATTATGGAATGATCAAATTGGATTGGGATTGATTGAAATTGGATTTGGACATTTTAAAATTTAATGTGAATTTAAAATTGGGGCATTTTGATTGGTCATGAAGTTCAATTTGGAGAATTTGGAATTTTAGGTCAAAATTGGGGGTTTTGGTTTGAGTTGGGTTTGAGTTTAGGTCTAGCCCAATTGATAGTTTAAGTTGGTTGGGGATTTTGGCTTAAAATTGATATTAGGATTTGCGGTTGGTTCAATTGGGCTTCAAATAATTTCTTTTGAGATTGGTCATGTTGAATTAGAGTTTAGAATTGAAATTGAGAAAATTTGGGATCAATTTGGTGAAAATTGTAGTTGATTTGAGGATTTAGTAATTTAGGGGTAAAATTAGAATTTTGGTCAAAGTTGGTAAATTTGGTCAAATTTGGAAAATTTGGGACAATTGGGTGATGTGGGGAAGTTTCAAATGATTTTTAGGATTTAACTGGGTGAAATTTAGTTTTTTGCAATTTTTGGTATTTTTAGGTGTATTTTGGTTAGTTGGCTGATTTTGGTGGGTTTGGGTGATTTTGGGCCAATTGGTGGTTTAAAATGATTTGGGTAAGATTTTGGAATGAACTTGGAGGATTTGGTAAATTTTGGGATTTTGGTTTGAATTTTAGGGTTTAGGGTGAAATTAGGGTTTTGGGGTATTTGACCGTGGGACTTAGCCATGCTTAACCATTTTGGGACCAAGCCTAACCAAATGACAACCTCTTTATGAACCTTCACATATTGATCCTAGTCATCTTGATCAAAGACCAGAGGCTTGGGACCAGCCATGTGAGTTTCCTAAAGGGGTAGAGGGGAATTGGTTTAGAGTTTTGGGACAAGTGGGGATTTCAAAGGATTAGGGTATATGTGAAAGACCAAGCCCTAGTCACCCAGTGTTACCTTAAGTTCAATTATTCCTATGGGAACTCATTCCTGAACCTCCATATGTTGGTCTTAACCTTCCAAGTGGTTTGGAGTTTTGAGACTATATATGTAGCGTTTCAAGAAGAGCTAGGAAGTGGTTTAGATTTCTAGGTGGTGGGCTCCATCTCTAATCTTCTAAGATAGCCAAGGTGAAACCCTATGACTGGATCTTAGCTACTAAGAGGAAGTTTAGACTTCACCAAAAATGAGATCAACAATGCCCAAATATTAAATAAGAAAAAATACATAACTCCATACGAGACAGCGTTAGAGAAATCATTATCTTCCTCTCCCTTATCTCCCTCCTCTTTCTCATCTACACTCAAAAGTCACTTGTCACGACGATCAACAACCTGTTCTAGCCTTGTAACTGTAGCCTGAACTCTTTGATGCCCATCCTGTCACTCGCAAACTTCTTTATTAAAATAAATGAAACACTTGACAAGTTCATCATTTTCTGATGATGATGACCTCAGACCCTTGGTAGCTCGGGAGTGCTCGGCCTCAAACACAATACCCATTCCATCTAGTTCATATACCCTCCCCTTCTTCTTCTCTCCAAATTTCCTATACATCTCATAGTTAGACTACTCAGGGGTAGATTGACTGCCACTACTATCACTGGTTATAGAGCTCTGTTGTGGCTCCGTCTGTCTTGAATGTTCTTGTAGTCCTCCTTTATAACTAAAACCCATGATTAATTAAAATTGTACATTAATAATATAACAAAATTATAGAAAAATAAAGTTTTTTACTTATATTGACACATCGAAGAGTTCAAACACCCATTGTTTCGTCCTTGGACGCCGATACGTGTAGACATGGAACTCCACTGTGGTGTGGATGCCGATGCGTATAGGCATGCAACTCCACTGTGGTGGGCAGTAAGCCAAACTCCTGAGGCTGTGAACAGGAAATTAGGAAGTATCAGATAGTTTCATCATTGACTTTTTAAGGATAGAGTGAACCTTCAAACTTCTAGTAGTGCTTTATGAGCATGATAGATTCTTCAATGTGGAGTGTGATGCCTAAGGCCTCCAATTCTGCCAGTTCCAATCCCCCTTTCTCTGATAATCAAAAGATGCCCATGATTCGGTTAATTATGCCCAATATCCTCCCTAACCCAAATCAGTCACTACCCCTTCTACTGACCATCGTGAACATATCACCTACCTAATACCTGGTGCAAATCTAAAAAATATATTAGATTTGCTAGTGATGCTCTGACAACGAGTGAAAGGATCTCAACGAAATAAAATTAAACAATATTTATTAGTATATAAAAAATAACTTTAAATTATAATTATAATTCAATTTAACTGATTTTACCTTAAAGCCATTTGTAACAGGAATAAAGCCATTAATAAAATTAGTAAAAAGAATCAAACATAAAAGCAAAAAAAATAAAAGCAGGAATGTGAAGAATGAAAATAAAAAAAAATGTTATAACCAAGTGTTTGTATGACACCCTGGGCGTAAAAACAATCCAAAAGTAAAAGTCGGAACACACAAAATAAACAATGTGAAAAGTATAAAGTTTATATTATGAGAGATAAAATCAGGAATAAAATAAAATTTCAAAAGTTGTACCTCTCTTAGTTTATTTCATTAGACAAGTTAGTCGATGATGAACTTAAAATTTCTTGATTCATATCTTCATTAGAGTTTTCCATAATTTCAAATACCTCTTCGTAAGTCTCCATGATATCCTCGAGGGTAAATCTTTCTTTGATAAAATTGAGTTGCATATGAAAATCTATCATTTTTTACCCTTGATGAATAGGTTCAATAATAATTTGCATTGTTGTCTTCCAGGGAGATCTCAGATTGAGGTTTCTTTTGACTTATCGTCATTTCATCCTTCTTGGCTTTCTCCTTTTCAGAATTGTTCTCTTGGTCAATGTTGATTACCAGATTCTTTTGCTCGCCAAACCTATCATTTCTTCCTTGGCCTTGTCCGCAGCCTCAACCTTGGGTGCAAGGTCTGGAGGAACTTTCACCATCTTTTTGTAAAGGAGTGGTGAGGGCTCATTGAACTAGAATCAGTGGGTTTTCATTATGTGCAATTTCTATCTCCTTCACCTCATGTGGTATGACATTTATGGAGAAAACTATTTTCTTCGGGGGTGTGCAGTAAACATTATCCTCATGGATTCCCTCTTCATATACATAAAATGGTTGTAAGTCCTCTTTGATGCAGTGCTCTTGCCCTTCATGGCAATATTTCATGCACTGATGTAAAGATGAAAGAACCATTTCATGCTCATGAATCCATGGTCAACCGAAGAGGGCATTGCATTGAATGAAGTTTTAGAGTCTATGATGTGAAATTTTGCAGTTGTTACTAAAACACCAATCTTTAACAGCAGTGTGATTTACCCAAGAGCTCTTTCTCTTTTTTAGTTGAAGCCACTTGGCATCATCTTATCAGCTGATAATTTATGAGTATCAATATCCAGATATGCTAATGTTCATAAGTTCTTTATATTGATGGATACCTCTGGATCCACCAATACTCTGGAGAGCATGAATTTCTTGATGTTGACAAAAGTGTAGAGGGAGCGATTATGATTGGAAGTACTAAGCAACAAATTTTCATTAGTAGAAGTAAACTTTTTCTATACCCCGAAGGAATAAACCTCACCTAAGGAAGTACTCGTGAGCTGAGTTAGACCCAATTTCAAAGATAGAGGGAACTGGAACAAAGTCGAACTCTTTTCAACAACAAGTTCGTCGATCACTAAAACAACCTTCCCCTTGACTACAACTGGAGTAACAACGGCTGCAGTGATGACCAGACCAGTGGCAGCAACAGAAATAGTCCTGGGAGTAGTCACACTGGTTCTAGCGGCAGACTTTGCAGCGAAAACATAATTCTTCTCAACCAACACCCTCTTCAAAAGGGGAATTCTTTGACAGACTTCAGGTTAAACTCCAAAATAGGTTCAACTGGTCTATCTATTTCAGACTTCACCACAAAAACACTGATGTTTCCAAATTTGACTTCAGTGCTATCAACTCCCTACTCGAACTTGATAACTGCTTCGTCAAGTAGCTTATTATTGTTAAAGCCAAATCCATTCCGGTAGCGAAGGAGAAGATCAATTTCGACAAAGACTTTTTATGGGATCAGAAAAATTTCAGTATATTAGTCTCATCCCACGCTTCTTCTTTATCGTAACAGTTCTCTTTATAGGATAAACATCAAAGTTTAAAGAACTTGTGTAATAAACTGGGTGTTTCTTTTGAATCTTTTCCAAATAAATATTTTAATATATGCACTTGATTTTGTTTTAAACTTCCAAATTTCATTTTGTTTCAACGATTTCATTTTATTCTATCTATTGGAAGAGAAAATTTTGAAAATTATGGAGTTTATGTTGTCTCACCGAAATGAGTTGATTTAAGGAGGAAGCAAAGTGGGTATGAAACTTAGAATAAACTTTTGAAATTGGATGGGATTGATCCTACCACAATCCTATCTTGCTCAAATTTGTTGGATCTTTTGACTCATATAGCAGGTGACTGAGGAACTTTTAGTGCTCATTCTGATTGAGCACTACTTCATTCTCCACCTTCGTGATCATCAATATCTTATATCTCAAAATACTTTGATTCTTTAGAACTGGCTGACAGACTGTCATGAGTTATGAATTGTCCTTATACGTCTCTATCTCGTTGAATGTGACGTCCTTGCTTCTGATGAGTTTCTTATTTTAGTAAATTCAAAAAATTGCACCAAAATTCATCTAAGTCATATCCAATGAAGATGCACTTGACATATTTTGTGTCAAGCTTACTCATGGACCTTACATCAAAATGCACATATGTAGAAATCTAAATACTCTTAAATGAGATAGACTTAATTTTTTGTCACTCCAGACTTCTTCAGGTAAGCTTTCCTTCAAAGTTACTAATGGACTACGAAATAATCAGATACCTTTGCAGTGTTTACTGCTTCAGTCCAAAACTGCTTTGGCAAGCCTGCATGCAGCCTCATGCTTCTAGTACACTCCGTGATTGTTCTGTTAATGGAGTCATCCACACCATTCTACTCCAATATCCTTGTGATAGTGAACTCACACCTGACCCCTTTATAACATAGGAATTGTTGAACTTATGATTACAATACTCACCTTCATTATCTGATCTATGACACTTCAACTTCAAGCTGTCTCATTTTCTACCATAACCTTCCACTTCTTAAAGATTTCAAATGCATGAGATTTTTTCTTTAAGAAATAAACCCAAACCCTTATTGTGTTATCATCAATGAATGTGATAAAATAGCGAGAAACTCTAATAAACTTAACTGGAGTAGGACCCCATACATCAATATGCACTAACTCCAGTTTCTTGACTTCACCACTGATCCACTCTTCTAGAAAGAAAATTGATTCAAATTGTCATCTATAATGTCTTCAACGAAATCCAGATCAACTGATTTCAAACTCTGAAGTTCATTCTTCAAAATAGAGATTTCATATCTTTCTTGCTCAAATGGCAAAGCCTACAGTGTCACAGATCTGCATCCACCCTGGTTCCAAAAACATAAATGAAATTCATCATTTCGTTAGTCAAATAAATACTGCCTTCAATGTTGCCTCAAGCCATCACTAATGCCCCCTGGTCACCTGTGAAGTAGTCATTAGTCCTGACTTTGTCAGCTGGCTCACAAAGAAAAGATTTCTCCTCAAACTTGGAACATGTATAATAATTTTCTAGACTGTTCCATTCAGTAACTTGATATCAATATCACCCTTTCCTACTACACTGCAAGCTTTGTTATCATTCAAACAAATGTTCCATAAACCACTATGAGTGTAATTCTTAAATACCTCTTTATTAGAGCAAACATGAAAAGAGGAACCTGAATCCACTATCCAGAATTTAGTATTGAGTAAGGATAACACCAGGGAGTCATTTTGAATTTCAATAGTGGAGACATTAGTCCTCCACCATCAGCTTTCTTGAAGCTTTGCAATCCTTCTTGAAATGTCTATTCTTACTGCAATTCCAGCATTCTCCTCTGCTTTACTTAGGCTTTACTTTCTTGGACTTGGATCTGCCTCTGCCTGTATTCTTGCCCAGATTCCTTCTTTCGTTATTAACATTCAATGCAGAACCTAGAGAGTCAACATTCGCTACTTTTCTACAAACATCTTCATTCAACATCAGATTTACGTTATCATCGAAGTTTAACTTCAAAGACCCTGAAGAATTAGTTACTGTCGTTACCATCCATCCCAGCTATACGACAACAAAGATAGTTTCCCCTGTGTTTGAACCTCATAATCAAACTTGATCCCCACAGAGCATAACTGACTCATCATAGTGTTGAAGTTATTGAGAAGATCTGCCATCGAACTGCCTTCCACCATCTCCATGTTGAATAATTTATTCATTAGAAAAAACGTATTGGAAGCAAAAGTTTTTTCATACATCTCGGTCAATGTCGCCATGAGATGCACCGTAGTTTTCTCATTCACAATGTTGAACACAACATATGAGGAAAGTGTTAATCTGATCAAACCTGGTGTCGTTCGATCCAACACTTACCATCCCTCCAAAGGCATAGACTCAGGTTTCCATGTGATTCATTGTAGTGGCCAATATAATTTTTTCTGATAAATTAAATTCTCCACTTGCATCTTCCAGAAAACAAAGTTCGTCCCATTGAACTTCTCCACTTTGAACTTTGCTTCTTCGTTCATTGCTCCCTCTTGAATTGAATCCCGCTCAGATACTAGTTTGATAGAAAATATACCATACAATAATTCCCAAATTTTCTGGGGTTTAAGATCAATTTAAAACTAAATCATGCCGCAGAATGATAGGATCACACCGATTTGAGAAAACTAGAATAAAAATTAGAAAGCACAATTAATACAACAAAAAAAAAACATATGAGAATTTTACGTGGAAAAACCATAGAACCGGAAAAAATCACAGATCCACACCCCCAGAAATTTCACTATGAAATTCAGAAGGTTATATAAAGAACTCACATAATTTTCTCTACACACAAAGAAAACTTACAGCACACGCCCACAATCTTCCACTCCCATCCGACACAAAAATCACATCGAATCACAGAAATCAATATCTTCAACACTTCTCACCTTCACCAGGATGCTTGTCGAAGAATACATACGAAGAAAACTCCAAGCCTTTCAAAACCTACTCAAAATCGGGATTAAAAACTCAAAATCCCAATTGAAACCACCCTCGGCGCATAAGCACCAACCTCTCTGTTCATTGCGTCTAAGTTGGGCGCTTAGTCGCCCATAATTGGAGCCTATGCACCAACATAGCTGCCCCACGTTAAGGTGGGTGCATAAACGCTCATGCCCGACGATATAGAGACAGCTAATTTATCGACAATAAAAAAATATATGTGATATAATATAATGTGGGTATAATGTATTCTATGATATTTATAACTTTATTACAGTTTGAAAAAAATTTAAAACAACTTATTTTTCAAATATATCAAATAAAATATATATTTAAATAAAATTCAGATTAATAAATAATGAAAAAAATAGTGCATTTTTCTATTTAACTAATATAAAGCAAATCATATGTAAAGGAGCAGCAAGGGTTTAGCTATTTGTATGACCGATACTGACGAGCAACAGTGCTCACACGGGGATCCAAGTAACGTGTGGGAGGTCCCACCACCCTATTCCCTAACAGTAGCTTTGCATGTGGTTCATTGTCCTTGGTGTCGGCCTAAATTACTAATATTGTACTTCATATAAATATGGAATATACAACTTTAATTTTATAGTTCAGACTTCTATCTTTGAAATTAAATTCGCTAAAATATTCAATATATATATATATATATATATACTTTTATATTCACAATTAAATAATAATAATTAATATGCCACCACAAATTCCATTTGACTAAGCATCAATCTTAATGCATTTCAAATTAAAAAATTATATTATCTCTTGCTGAATATCACTTTAATTCAATCAGTGCACCGCAATAAATGGACAACCAAGTGTTCATAACTTTATATATATATATATATATATATATATATATATATATATATATATATATATATATATATATATATATATATATATACAATCCTAAGACTATTTTAACCTCGTTATAAAATCCAAGTGTTTTTGCATGACTATTGTAATTCAATCAATAGTGTTATTTGACAACTATTATAGCAATCAAAAGGCAAACAAATGTTCATAATCCCTAAATACATAGTAGGTTAGGTTTAGGGTCCGTATAGGGCTGCGATGCAGCACTGCACAACAGTTTTGTCCATTTGGATAAACTGTGTTTGGGCAGCTGAAGTCTTTGTTTTACTACGCTGTGCCATATATTGCTATGATATGATTTTAATATGCGGTCGACTTTTTTTTAAAAAAAATTATAATAGCTACAACAATTTTTGTAATATCAGATTATTCTTCAGCAACTTCACATCTGCTTCTTAATATACTGTAGCTTCCCCAAATAGACCCTTAGTAACTCAACCACGTGATTTTTCATACTTATAAAATTTTCATGTAGACATCTTAGTATATACAGTGTTATTCTATCTTTATATGTTTAGGGTAAAAATTTTGTGTAAAACTAAGATATAATACTATCATACTTCCATCATAAATTTACTAACATGCATCAGCAACAACAACAACCACAACAACTACTACAACTATTAATGCAGTAACACCGACAACAACAAATAATAATAAATTATACACCGTCTTGGTATATTGGAAAATAAGATATTAACGTTGCGCCTTATTTGATAATTAGCATAATAGTAAATTCAAAAATCCTAACTGCCAACAAAATTTAAATAGAGGTGATGTTACACTTACAGGAGAAAAAATTGCGTACGTAAGACGTACGCAGAGATGCGTATGTAAAAGTATATAATGAGGTTGTACGGGGTTTATATCCAGGTTACAACCCCCCTGTAACCTACTTATAACTCCCTTGTAACCCCCCTGTAACCTACCAATAAGTCCGCGCTTCTGTTTTCATGACAGTTGCGTAGGTTACAGAAGTGCTAAGTTATAAGTAGATTACATGGGATATAAGCGGGTTACAAGGAGGTTATAAGTAGGTTACAGGGGAGTTATAACCCCCGTGTAACCCTCATATACCCCGTGTTTACATACGCAACTCTACGTGCGTCTTACGTGCCTAATTTTTTCTCCACTTACATACACCTTCATTCACGCTGATAAAGTAAGAAACTGATTTTAAAGATATCGAATATAATTAAATATATTATTATAATTAAAATATCTTAATTATGATTGCCTCTCTGGAAAATTGCATTCCATTCATTTATTTGTCTCAAACATTAAATTTAATAATTATTAAATATTAGCTTTTTGCAAACGAGTCAGATTATTCAGTTTTTTGGTTCCCCTCCCGCTATTTTCATGTAAACATTCTGCTCGAACTTCTCAATTAGATAACAGAAACGTCTCGTAAGTGGAACATAATAATACACGTTTTTTAATATTTTGAAACTATTAATTATTAATAAAGAATTCTAAAGTATTTTTTTATGAGAAAAAATTAGGGGTGTAAATGAACCGAATCTGAACAAACAGAGCTTGTGTTCGTGTTCGGTTAGTTTGAAATTTAGTTTGTTTGAAATAAGCACGTGTTCGAAATTGTTCGTGAAGTCATTGTTCGTGTTCATTTCTTAATGAACGAATGCGAACATAGTTGAGCATGAGATTTTCGTGAACGACAGTCAGGTTTGATAACCCTAATATTAAAATATATATATAATATATTATATTAATTATATAACTTATATTATATAAATGTATAATATCTATATTAATATATTACTAATATAGTATATTAATATATTATTATTATTATTAATTTGTTATATATTATATATTATAAAACTTAATTTTTTAAAATATCATAAATTATATATATATATATATATATATATATATATATATATATATATATATATATATATTAATTATTTTATATTTCGAATAATAACGATTTGAACGTGAACGAATGCATCATCTTGTTCGTGTTTGGTTCGTTTAACTAACCGAATGAAAAAAAATTATTTGTGTTTGTCTCGTTTACTTATTGAATGAATCGAACGTGAAGCTCTCCATGAACCAGAACAAGAATTGCTCGCTAAAATGAGATTTTTTGATAGCCCTATATATATATATATATATATATATATATATATATATATATATATATATATATAGTGAGATTTATAGTAATTAAATGATAAACTCAACCACCCCAAACTAAGCCCATTTGGCAAACCTCATCCCACAAGCTATGGGACAGTTAAATAATAGTAAAACGTAGCTATAAGACAAGCTTTATATTCTAATCATAGAGATTAGATTAAAGTTTTGGTTGTAATTATTAGCACTAATTTAGAGCTTTGTGGCTTCAATTAAAAAGTCTTTGTCTCGACTGTTCACACCTTAATTAGAGCCACAAATATAGCGTCCTCTAGGAAAAAAATGATGTGACATTATGCCAAAGGTTCATTCTATAATCTAAATCATATTTTATTTTGTCGGCAAAGGGCTTTGTCATGTTATGCGACTGAATGTATCATATATAAAACGTGAGTAGTTGTGACCCAAAGATAATAATGAAGCTTGCCTGACAATGATTTATATTTAGGAATGGCCAACACTCTTTATTTTAAGAAAATAGGTTGGAAAATAAAAGTCCCTAAACAAATGGTTTAAGTTGAATTTTTTAAATTATGAAAATGTTTATGAAAAAAAAAAGCTAGCGGGAATCTCAAGGAAAACGAACGGCTTGAGAGGAAGGGGGATGATAGATTTGATCTTTAGAGAAGAGGACGTCTGGATCTAGCAATCGGGAGAACGTACTAAAGGATTCCCCACAAGACGATGGTCGGCTCTCAGGCTGATCGGCGAACTACTCAGCTTCATATCAAGATGGCGGGGGAAGTAGCTGGTGAACCTCTTACCGACCGAATTAATCGTCATTTTTTATATATTCAAATATCTATGTAATTACTAAAAGATCCTTATAAAGGCTAATGATAAGGTGATTGATTTGTAATTTTGGGGGACTGAGGCATATTCCTATAAATAGGGCTGGCAATTTGGCTCGTTGTTCGCGAACAGCTCGTGTTCGGCTCGTTAAGTAGCTCGTGTTCGGCTCGTTCGTTAAGCCTAACGAGCCGAACACGAACAAATTTTTAAACTAGAAATGTTAACGAGCCGAACACGAACAACTGTTTGTTCGCTTGTGTTCGGCTCGAATTGCCTCGAAATAAAAAAATAATCATATAATTATTTATATAATAATTTATTATATATATTATTATATATTAATATATTATATATATTTATATTTAAGTTTAAATCATAACTGCTTGTGTGGTAGCGTGGTTATGCTTCTTGTTTCAATTCATTTGGTTCGGGTTTGAATCCGGTCTTCGAACGTATATTTTTCCGATTAATTTTAACGAGCCGATTTCGAGCTCGAACACAAACAAGAATATTTAATTCGAGCCGAACACGAACACACCTTTCACGAGCCATTTCGAACACGAGCCGAGCTAATTTTGAACGAACCAAACACAAGCCAAGTTTGAGCTCGCTCAAGCTCGGCTCGTTTACAGCCCTACCTATAAATAGGGGTCCATGTTTTGAATAAAGGCTACGCATTCTTATTGTTCTCCATTGCACTCTCTCTTATTTTCCCCTGCAAAACGTTTTATATCTTGGGTTTGTTTATGGGACACCCTTGGATTCAACATCCTTTAAGGTGTGGTGAGCGTGAAAACATGCGATCAACAAGAAGAGGAGCTCAGCAACAATAGCATGGAGAATCCATTCATACGAACATGGTAGAGGCAGCATGCACTAGAAAGTTCGTGGAAGAATTTGTTCATAAAGACTTGCAAGGCTTGATGACCTAGATCAACAACAAATGTCAGGGTAATTCACAAAGGAGCATACAACAGTAGCTGCCCTAGGGGCGGTCCCAATTTCAGAAGGAGAACTAGCCCATCAATGGGACCCAACCCCCCTCAAGGGGAATTGCCAGGGAACAACGGAAGAAGAGCATTCCACCTACAGGAGAAGCCTAATGATATACTAAACTAAGAAAACGCCAGGTTCGCCCTTGTGGAGAAAATGAATCGACTAGTACGGACCCAAGCACAACGACAACCAAAGAAGGCTTTCTCACTATAATTCTCGGGAGCTGAACCACTTGAGGAATTTAAGATGCATGTCCTAGAGTCATACAAAGGGCGGTTGGACCCCAACGACCACCTCAAGTCTTTAGAATCTTCCATATTTTGCTAAAAACTTTGATGCTATCAAATGCAAACTGTTCTTCACCACGTCGAGGTCATATGTACTAAGATGGTTTGACGGGTTACCCGCCGGCGTGATCACCTGTTTTGCCGAATTTAGAAGGCTCTTTCTATCATAATTGCTAACGCTCTGAGACCAAAAAAAAAGTGCTTGATTTTTATGACAGCTGAAATAAAGAGTTGATGAGAGCTTGTGATTGCACTGTTATAGAGGAAAATGCTAGATGTGAACGATCTGAAACCATACAAAGCCTAGCCTACACAAACACATGCAGGTAAATTGGAGAGATTCGACTTCGAACTTGACCTCGCATAGCTACAAAGCCTGGGTGTGTTGTTTGAAATGGCCAATGTGTACATAGCTTCCTCTGAAAAGGCCCCTATCAAACAAAGACACCAAAAGAGGCTGCCACAAGACAATAGAAACCAACTAAGACAAAACGAAAGACCGATCGTCCGCCCATGCTACGAGAATCACCCCCAACAACAATTCTGCCCAATGTTACGAGGATTAGAGGACGGAGATAAAATCCCAGCACCACTGATCATCCCATTACCACGAGCAACCCTAGTACAACCACGGGGCCCCCCAAGCAACCCCATTGAGGGCATTGATAACACAAATAATGGATGTCATTCAAGATAAGGATTTTTTTCGGAAAGGCACCACCAATGACAATTGGTGTCTTCCTCCGAGATAGCAGAAAATTCTGCAAGTATCACAAAGACCACGGACACGATATGGAGGAATGCAAACACCTCTAGAGCCTGATTGAAAAGTTGATAAAATAGTGGAAGCTAAAGAAATTTGTTGCCCAAGCATTGCAACCCAGAGGTAGAGCAAAGCTCCCCATGGGGGGAACGACTGACGGACAGACCCACACAAACACATCCACATCACAAGATAAGTGTCTGTCATACTTGAAGGAGGCTAACCATCCAAAAGGATTAGTTGGAAGAGGCAAAAACAAGGGAACTATGTGCAGCGACCTTCACTCCAAAATCCAGGACCCACCCACCTATGTACTTCACTGATGCGGATCTGGCGTCGAAGGGAAATCCTTACAAAGATGCTATTGTAATAACAACTATAATTAATAATTATCAAGTAGGTAGCATCCTCAATGATAAGGGGAGCTCTGTAAATGTGATTTTCAAGCAAGTTTTTGACAAACTAAGTCTTATTGCGATCAGATGACTACGCCAGGTAGGCCATTGTATGGTTTTTCAAGTGAAAGGAATGAAGCATTAGGGGTGATCGGGCTCCGGTAAGTTGGAGGCAAAATGAAAAGCACTTTACTTTGACGAAGGACTTCCTTGTGGTGGATTCCCTCCACACCCCCCCTCGACATATAACACAATATTTGACTGACCGCTCCTGAATAATTTCAAGGCGGTAATTTTAACTTACCATGTCATTATCAATTTTTATAGGGATGAAGAGATCATCACTGTTAGAGGTGATCTGGAGTAATCCCGAGTCTACTACTTACGACCCATAAGCAATGTGAAGCACGATCCCCTGGACATCCATAACTTGAAGGAAGGTGGCCTAGAGACAAATGAGGCCATCCTCGAGGTCCCAACTGTTGAGGGAAGGCTAAATAAGTCTTTTTTGATAAGTGAAATTTTTGATGTGGAATGGAGGGATATGCTGATCTAGAACCTCTAGTAAATTTGGGATGTCTTCGCATGAACGACCACTGATATGCCTGGAGAGCCAATCGATGTTGCCTTTGACATAATGAATGTTGATCCATCTGCTTGGATCGTGAAGCAGAAAATTAGATGATTGGCCATGACGCTGAAAAAACTCATCCAAGAGGAGGTGCGAAAGTTGGAAGAAGCAGGGTATATCAAAGAAGTGCATTACTCCAATGTTGTCATGGGATAGAAGGCTAATGAATGTAGAGGATGTGCGTGGACTTAACTAGCCTAAACTTAGCCTGCCCAAAGAACGTGTGCCTGCTACCAAGAATCGATCCACTGGTGGATTCAGCGGTCGGTTCCTCAGTTTAAGTTTCTTCGATGTGTTCTACGGCTATCATCAAATCAGGATGCATCCCGCAGATGCTAAAAAAACTTCTTTTATTACTTGTGAGGGGTAGGGGTGTAAACGAGCCGAACACGAGCGAGCCAAGACTTAGCTCGTGTTCGGCTCGTTTATATTTCGAGCCCAAAAAGTGTGTTTGTGTTCGGCTCGTTTTCTTAACGAGCCGAACACGAGCTGTTCACGAATAAAGAGTCGTTTTGACAATCATAATCACATAACCATAAGATGTTAAGGGTTGAAGCAAGATTTAAGAATTATACTTTATATTGAAAACATCATTTGAATCTAATTTAATACTTTTTATTATATTTACTTAATTAATAATTTTAATTGATTATAAATCTTTTAATTTTTTTTTTAAAATATTACTCATTAATATAAATACATACATAGATACATACATACATACATACGTACATACGTACGTACAGACAGACAGACATACATACATACATACTTACATTCATACACACATACACACACACACACAGACAGAAAGAGACACACACAAACACACACACACACACACACACACACACACACACACACACACACACACACACACATACATATAAAATTGAGGAATAGTACTTCAAATCAAAACGAGCCAAACACGAACGAACAAATTTTTGTTCGTGTTAGGCTCGTTAAGACTTTTTAACTTAGTGAACGAGCCAAATACGAGCTTCTTAACGAGCCAAACACGAGCTGTTCGCGAACAACGAGCCGTTTTGACAGCCCTAGTGAGGGGTCTATTGTTAAAATGTAATATCTTTCAGGCTTAAGAATGTAGAGGCAGCCTACCAGCACCTCATGAATGTAATACTTTGCTAATAAAAAAGGAAGAAACATTGAAGTGTATATCAATGATGTGTTAGTTAAGATTCGGCTGGCCAAACAACACATTAAGAATTTAAAAGAAACATTCAAAACACTCGAATAATTTATTATGAAATTAAACCAATTGCAATGCATCTTTGGAACCACGACAAGAAAATTCTTGGGATACCTGCTAACTCCGGAATGTATAAAACAAAATCTAAAAAGAGTCAAGCACTCCTCGACATGCCTGCTCCTGGAGACACTAGGAAAATCCAGAGGTTGACTAGTCGGATCACAAGGTTGAACAGGTTCATCTTAAAATCATTGAAGGGGGAACGACTGACGGACAAACCCACACAAACACATCCACATCACAAGATAAGTGTCTGTCATACTTGAAGGAGGCTAACCATCCAAAAGGATTAGTTGGAAGACGCAAAAATAAGGGAACTATGTGCAGCGACCTTCACTCCAAATCCCAGGGTCCACCCACCTATGTACTTCACCGATGCGGATCTGGCGTCGAAGGGAAATCCCTACAATGATACTATTGTAATAACAACTATAATTAATAATTATCATGTAGGTAGCATCCTCAACGATAAGGGGAGCTCTGTAAATGTGATTTTCAAGCAAGTTTTTGACAAACTAAGTCTTACTGCGATCAGATGACTACGCCAGCTAGGCCATTGTATGGTTTTTCAAGTGAAAGGAATGAAGCATTAGGGGTGATCGGGCTCCAGTAAGTTGGAGGCAAAATGAAAAGCACTTTACTCTGACGAAGGACTTCCTTGTGGTGGATTCCCTCCACCCCCCCGACATATAACACAATATTTGTCTGAACGCTCCTGAATAATTTCAAGGCGGTAATCTTAACTTACCATGTTATTATCAATTTTTATAGGGACGAAGAGATCATCACTGTTAGAGGTGATCTGGAGTAATCCCGAGTCTACTACTTACGACCCATAGGCAATGTGGAGCACGATCCCCTGGACATCCATAACTTGAAGGAAGGTGGCCTAGAGACAAATGAGGCCACCCTCGAGGTCCCAACTGTTGAGGGAAGGCTAAATAAGTCTTTTTTGATAAGTGAAACTTTTGATGTGGAATGGAGGGAGATGCTGATCTAGAACCTCTAGTAAATTTGGGATGTCTTCGCATGAACGACCACTGATATGCCTGGAGTGTCAATCGATGTTGCCTTTGACATAATGAATGTTGATCCATCTGCTCGGATCGTGAAATAGAAAATTAGAAGATTGGGCATGATGCTGACAAAACCAATCCAAGAGGAGGTGCGAAAGTTGAAGGAAACGGGGTATATCAGAGAAGTGCAGTAATCCACATCGGTCTCCAATGTGGTGATGGTATAGAAGGCTAACGAAAATGGAGGATGTGTGTGGACTTAACTAGCCTAAACTTAGCCTGCCCAAAGAACGCGTGCCTGCTACCAAGAATCGATCCACTGGTGGATTCAGCAGCCGACTCCTCAGTCTTAAGTTTCTTCGATGTGTTCTACGGCTATCATGAAATCAGGATGCATCCCGCAGATGCTAAAAAAACTTCTTTTATTACTTGTGAGGGGTGTATCGTTAAAATGTAATATCTTTTAGGCTTAAGAATGTAGAGGCGACCTACCAGTACCTCATCAATGTAATATATTGGTAATAAAAAAGGAAGAAATATTGAAGTGTATATCAATGATGTGTTAGTTAAGAGTCGGTTGGTCAAACAACACATTGAGGATTTAAAAGAAACATTCAAAACACTCAAAAAATTTAATATGAAATTAAACCAATTGCACTGCATCTTTGGAGCCACGACAGACAAATTCTTGGGATACATGCGAACTTCGGAATGTATAAAAGAAAATCTAAAAAAGAGTCAAGTACTCCTTGACATGCCCGCTCCTGGAGACGCCAAGAAAATCTAGAGGTTGACCAGCCGGTTCACAGGGTTGAATAGGTTCATCTCCAAAATTAGGACATAAATTCTCTCCATTCTTCCAAGTACTCAGAAAAGCCCAATGTTTTGAATGGACACCCAAATGCGAGGAAGCCTTCAAAAACCTACAAAAGTCCCTCGCCTCTCCTCCTCTCGTTTAGATCTTGAAATCGAAAGAAAAACTTTACCTTTACCTGAGAGTCTGCCCTGAAGTTGTTAGTTCCGTCTTGGTCAGAGAAGAACTCAAAAAATGGCAACTAGTGTACTACACTAGTCGGGTTCTTAATGATGCCGAACTCAGATATCCTACAAAGGAGCAACTAACCTTCACCATGGATTTCAACATGAAGACTATGAACCACCATCCAAATACACCCCATACTGGTTATCACCGACCACCTACTGAAGTCTGTCCTCACCGAACCAGAGCACTTTGTCCGACTACTCAAATGGGTCATGGAACTCATCGAGTTTGACATCTCTTATATTCACAGATGGCAATAAAGGTGCAAGCTATTGCAGATTTCCTGATAGACTTTTCCGAGCCACATGACATGAAGGAAGAATTCGCGATTGATGAAGTTGCCAGGATCTTGTTCATGGATGGAGCCTCCAGCCGATTGAGTGCTAGACTAGGAGTTTTTTGTATAGTCCGACAGAGGAGAATATTTATCACTCAATCGAGGTAAATTTTCACTAACTAAGAACCAGACGAAATATGAAGCTTTGATTGCAAGTCTTCGCCTCACTTCAAAGATGGGAATCCTCCGTATAATGGTAAAGGTCGATTTGCTGCTGACAGTGAACCAAATCAATGAAGAATTTGAAATAAGAGACAAGATAATGGCAAGGTACCTCGAAATGGTAAAGACAAAGATCGACTGATTTGCTAGCTTCAAAATCGAGCATATTCAGAGAGAAGAAAAACAGACTGCCGACCTCCTATCCCAAATCCTCTATCTGGGAGAAGTACAATCACAATAACTCTGTCGACCTTTGATTGAAGAATCACTAGAAATGGAAATCCATAGTGAATAAAATAAAAGCTGGATGAACCCATACACCTACTATCAAAACATAAAAGAGATCGACGAAGAGATCACCAACCACAAAAGATTCTAACATAGAGCCGCCCAGTACCTACTAGTCGAAGGAAAACTCTTTAGAAAATCAGCCATATCCTTGTATTTAAATTGTGTTGGAGAATATGATGTTAAAGGCATACTCCGATAAATTCATGATAGGGAGTACATGAGTCATTGCAGAGGAAATGCATTAGCTCATTGAATCAAATGACAGGGGTACTTCTGACCAAACCTGCTCAAAGACGTCAAGGAATACTCTCGGAGGTATACACAGTGTCAGAAGTACAGACCATTGTACCATCAACCGGCCAAAAAATTTCACCTGATCATCAATCTCGCCATGTAGGGCCTAGACATCCTTGGACCATTTCCCCCGTTTAGAGGGAAATGAAATGTTCCTACTAGTGGTCATCGACAATTTCTCCAAATGGATAGAAGCAAAGCCCCTCGTTCACATAATGATGGAGGTAGTCTGAAACTTCATATGGACTGATCTGATTTTCTAGTATGGATTAACCCTCGTCATCTTTACGGATAATGTGACCCAATTTGCTAACATAAGGGTCCAGGATTTCTGCAAGAGTTTGGGGATCGACACCAAATTTTTCTCTATGCACTATCCCTGAAATAACGTACAGACGAAGGCCACAAACAAGGTTATTCTAAATTTGCTAAGGAGAAAATTAGAGGGAGTGAAGGGCAAGTGTGCAAACCTAATCCCATCCGTACTCTGGGTGATTTGAATGACACCATCCTCGTCTACTGGCCAAAACCCCTTTTATGTTATCCTACATAATGGAAGACATGCTTCCGATCGAGTACAAAAACTACAGACTGAGAGTGCTCTCCGCCTCAACCTTCAATGAGGAAGACCTGGAAGAATGGTGTGAGGCGAACAATGAAGGAGTTAAGCTCGCCCAAGACCTCAACAAAGACAACCAAACAAACTTAGCCCTTCAATAAGAAGAAATCAAGCGGATGACGGCTAAATATGTCAAAAAACATGTTTGCGAGAAAAATTTTGCCCCAGGGGACTTAGTGTTGAAAAACGTTGACCTGGTCGCTAGGGGGCAGGCTATCGAGAAACTGTATTAGACTTGAAATGGACCCCACATCATTCACCAGATAGCCGATTTTGGGGCATATAAGCTGAAGACATTCAAATTGTATGAGGAGGCTTGGGCCTCTCCTGATGATTAGAGGAGGAGGCAGAACCGGGCATACAAGCGGGCGAACCGGGAAATGGAGGGGGCCAGATGAGTTACGCTCCATATTAACGGATTAGTCCCTCATACAGAGCAATAATAGAAGTTGGTAAGATTTTTTTAGATATTTAAACATCAATTCAATTTTTGGAGTAATTATTTAGTGCTAATCATTTTTGTATGTTACACTGACCAAGGAGTTGAGTCTTGCTCCCACCATTGAGGAGCAGCATGTAGGAACTCATCGACCCCCGAGGATTGCGCAGTGAGTCTCGAAGCATTCCCAGCGAGTTGCTATAAGTTAAAAATCTTAAATTAAAAATTCATTTTGAGTCAAAGTATTGAAAGTGTAAATTAAATGCAGGTTTTCATTATATGTGAGAAGTTCAAGAAGCTCCAAGGGAGGCAATTAGCCACTCAGCCCCAGCTTGATGCCAACAGCAGTAGTAGTCAGTTTACTACTGTGCAGTCTAATTAAGAGCTTTGGACCCTATGGCCTAGAAGTGAAGAGCATAGCCTTCGAGGCCGAGCTCTCTTATGGTCTCGTTCTTAGTTTCCCGAGCTCCTTACCGCCAGAGAGGCACTTGCAAGGTAGGTGACTGCAATGAACAAAGAGATCTGATAGTTGCAAGAGCATATGCTATAAGACTAACATAGAGTGGAAGACTCTATAACGTCCAAAACGGAGACCTCAGCAAATACCTGGGGCAAGCAGCCGATGACATCCGTGCAACAGGAGGAAGAGGAGAAGGATGAAAATGATGAGTAGTTTTTTTTTTATATTTTCTTTTATTTTTAAAAAATATGTTAAACATTTGTTGTGAACTTTTTTGGATTAACTTTACTATTCTTATTTATGACGATTTGTGAGAGTATTTTCTTTTAATCAATGATATTGTTTAGAGATTTGATATGTGTTGTGACTATGTTTATTGTGGTCTGTGATGTGGAATGTGGTTTTGTGTGGATAGTGAAAATGCAATTGATATTCTAATTTTTTCTATATTACATGTTTGTGTCGGATTTGCGTCCATTTTCAGATATAAAATCCGACGCTACATCTACAATAATTTTCGGTCGTTATACGATATATTCCGACGCAAATGATACTGTAATCCGACTCTCATCATTTAGATATTTTCAGACTTATAGTTCGACGCACGTTGCATATAAACAAATCCAGTGCTAATACGACACAACAAATGACGTAAATTATTTGCGCCAAAATATTAATTTCGACGTAGATTAGAAGGAAATAAAATTATCGACACTCAATTTAACGTCGAAAAAAATAAGATGAAAATCAGAGACAAATCAGACACTAACCTTTAAATATCCTCGGATTTGCATCGAATTTGTATATGATCTATCTTACGCAAATATGTTAAATTCTTTTAGTGACGACTCTGATGATATTACCCCGTTTTAGGGTTATATATATATTTTTAAATTTTGATGTCGTGAATATTTATTCTGTGTAGATGTAAAATTTCATGAGTTTATATTTGTGTTTGTTAATTTATGTTTGTTTTCATTGTTTGTACTTGTTAGTGATATAGCTTTTGAGTTGAGATATAGATTTATTTTGGGCATGTTGGAAAAATCTGATCATTCTTTTATATTCTTTTAAATTTAGTACATGTTTGTGTCAGACTTGTGTCAGAAACTCCGCTGCTAATTACAGTGTTTTTTTTAATGCTATTAGATGCATTATGACACTAATATAACATGTCTAACAGACTAAGTCAATGCAAATAAGTACGCTAATTTGCATCCGCTGTAGATTGATTTGACACAAATGTTGAAGTTAGATATTGCATCGGAATGGACCGTGTCGGATTTAGTTAACATTGAGTTAGTCGGACGCTAAGTCCAACACAATTAGACGTTTGCTTTAGATTTTTTGTGTTAATCTCAAATGCAAAGCAAATCCATTGCAAGTCTTGTTTAGCGGCAAAATATCTCCCTAAGTTAGCTTTGGATTCATCTGACGCTAATTTTCTTAAATCTTGTAGTGTTCGGAGGAAGTGAAATCCACTAAGCATGTATATGGAATGCGTTCTCAAATTATCAAAGGAAAAAGAAGAGAAGTTAATATATTCAAATATCATGCACAAGATCAGACATTCTATTAGGAGTTAAAACTATTTAGTTACTATATTGAAAAACCCACTAAGATGCATTTAATGATAGGTAAAATGACTCTTCATTATATTAAAGGTATATTAAACTCATGGACTTTTTTATTCTCGCTCTAATGAATTTTAATTTACATGATATTCAGATAGTTATTGGGATGGTGATCAAGATGATATAAAAATTACATTTAAGTATTCCTTTTATTTTATAAGGGTCAAAAAATAATCAAATATTCTCGAAGTGTGAAGTCGAGTATGTTGCAACACTATCATGTTCGTGTCATACAATATAGCTATGGAAGCTACTAAAAAAGTTAGATATTTTCAATATGGAACTACAAAAATCTATGTCCATAAAAAATCAACAAAAACATTATATATATAGAGAAAAATCTTGTTCATCATAAACGAAGTAGACATATTAATGTTCGTTTTGAGCATTAATATAAGAGAGCAAATAAAGGATCAAGAAGTTCAAGTGAAGTGTGCGTGAGAGAACTGAAAATCAAGTTGTGGATATTCTCATCAAGCCATTAGCTACAAAATGATTCATAAAATTGAAGATACATCGCGGGGTAGTAAATGAAAATTTTGGTTTATAGGAGTGTTTGGAATTAAATAAAAATTATTGAAAATACATGGAATAATATATTTATTAAAGTTTTATTTTTTATTTAGTATTGTACATCTACTAGAATCTAGATAACTTGAATGTAAGCCTTTTTAGATTATGCTAGCATACGAAAGATTTCTAGAATGATCTTTATATAAGTATAGGTAGGTCTTTAGCCTTATCATTTTGAATACGAATGAAAATAATAAAATTCTTCTTCTTCTATTGTCTACACAAGTTTGTCATTCCCATCCTTATAATCACCACATATGTAATTCTTTAATCATATAATCTTCGGTTGATATCATTATGGACAACCTTATACTTGAAGAACATGACTCCATCTTAGGGGGTGTTTGGTAGTATGCTCTTAGTAAGATCTATTTATGGATTTAACTTATCTATCCTTTTTACGATGTAAATATGGATTTAATAATTAAATCAATTTGAAAGGCGTGTTAAGGATTTATTCTATTGTCGCTTGCGCGAGCTCCGTGACTGCTTCACAGCATTATATTAAAAGTAAATCTACGTTGCAGCCAAACACTATACGAGAAATATTTACGTACGAAGAGTGCACGTAGATCCGTGTGTAATACCCTCCAAATAACCCTTTAATAATCTCTGTGAAAGGTTATTGAGAGGTTATTGGGAGTTATTTCAGCGTTATATGGAGTCAATACCCTCCGCGGTTACTTAACACCACAGAAATGTGAAAGTGTAACCGTGGAGGGCATTAGCTCCAAAGAACGCCGAAATAACTCTGCAATAACCCCCCAATAATCTTTCGTGGAGGATTTTGAGATGTTATTGAGAGAGTATAACGCACGCAGAGCTGCATGCGCACTCCGTACGTAAATATTTCTCCCTTAGATACACTCAATTCAAATAGCATAGTCTCAGTTATATCACAAAGGTATAATGCTCCTGTCATCAAGTTGGGCTCCTCTATCCCTTCTTGAGGTGTGATTGCAAACGCAAAACCTAACGTCGCACGTCACTTTGTGCGGATGAATTCTAAGGGACATCTTTCCAGGCTCCATGGACACAAGCTCTACCTCCTCTTTCACGTGTTTAGTTTAGGCCAGATCTATTCAGAATACCTCGAGGGCAGTCACGAGCACTGTACCCAAATCACTTACATCTTTACTGCTCCTTTGTCGATTGTAATGCCTTTTTAGAAGCCCAAGTGCATGCGAATCCTTCTGTCCAATATACGATATATATATATCTATAACGTTGCAGTACACATCTTCAATAAATTAGGACAGGCAAAAGATGCATACGGATTAGCAGGTCTCTCAAAACTCGAGAGAGAGAGAGAGAGAGATGCTATACGTTTAAAGTGGAAAGGAAAATGGAAAAGATGGGAATTTTAGATATCTGAGAAGATGCCAAGCACTTAGTTTTCACAATGGTTTGTGAAGTATTTCCACTGATCAAACAACAGTCACTGATGCATCCTGATGGCCACTCCAGTCTTTTCCTGTCACCGTCTTATTTTTGGGGGTTTGCACGCACCAAGAAACAAGTTGGGGTTTCTCCTTGGAAACAGGAAGCCTTCACTTTCCACCATTAGTTGTCAGCTAAAGGTTCAGTCTCAACCAACCATCTTCCACCTTCTTTTTTTATTTCTGGCCAAGCAGCCTCTTACAATCCGTCAGTTCCTGACCCTGATTACGCCAGGGGTCTCCGCTTCCGGCCTCTGGTCTCAAGCATCACTTCTCCCCTCTTAAGTCTTCTTCTTCTCTTACATTAAAGTAGGTGCTCTCTCTCTCTCTCTCTCTCTCTCTCTCTCTCTCTCTCTCTCTCTCTCTCTCTCTCTCTCTCTCTCTCTGTTTATAAAAATTTCTTTTGGAAGTTTATTGAAGTAGGGACTTTCTTTTTCAGCAAGTTGAGTTTTTTATCTCTTATTTATTATTTAAAGATTCATATATATATATATATATATTCAAGGAAGCCTAAATTATAAGATGCAGTTAGGGATGAGAAGAAATTTCTTAAATTATATAAGACCTAAAATTTTCTTTTTATTTTTTGGCTGTTGTTTTCTTAAAAACATTGAACAGTTAACTTAAGATTAATAAAAAAGCTATGTATATGCAGAACAGTTATCTCTCCCTTTCACTCTCTCTCCTCTGAAACTCTGAAGGATCCATGGAAACATTTTCCTAAATTTCTATAGCAGTTCGCCTCTTCAATAATGGCAGAATAATTTAATTGCCAACTGATGAAGAAAGGCTGTAATAGTGTAAAGCCAAACCTAATCATCCATGAATACACCCTGTTGGAGATTTAATTTTAACTGTAAATCTTAAATTTTAAGAATTACAAAATTTTAAGCTTAATATTATATTTTGGTTATAGGAATTATTGCTTATGGTTGAAAGAAATATATTGAGTTAAGTAATTATAGTTTAAGAATGTGAACATTATTTAATAGTATTGCTACTATTCATTTTGATGAGCATTTAATCTAAAATATTGTATGGAATCTTTGTAAGCTAATAAAATAATTTTTGAAATGGCAAATAAAACTATGGGAGCTCAAAAAGTTTCTGAATTTGAGTACTTTGAACAATATTTTAAAAATTCTTTCAGACCTAGGACAACCGGGCTCCTTTCCTCTCATCAAGATGGTTCCGAACAGGGGTGCGCGTTTTGTGGCCTGTTCGTAGAGCAGCTGGGTAGCCGGTAGTAAGTCTTCGCAGGTCATGGTTTCGAATCACCTGTTAGCGCAGTATCGCCTTAAGCCAGGTGGTACTCGAATTCCTCGCACACCGCATCAACCCCAGACCAAACGGGAGTTAGCGCTCAGGGGTGGTCTCCTCTTGTTGACCAGTCCTTTAAAGAAAATGAAAAATAATGTGACCGACACCATCCTTTAAACATAAAAATAATGTTTTTTACATAATATTGAGCAATCTCATACTGATAAGAAAATAGTCTGACAATTTTCTAATGAGAATGTAGATCACAACATATTATATTTAAAGAACTTTCCCTGAATATGTGACATACTCTCCATAAAAATAAACAAATTGAAAATAAGAAAAACAGATTTGTATAATATAAGTATCTCATCATACAATAAACTATCTGAAACTAAAAAATAAATTTTTTATGAATTTTGAATTAAATCTCTAAAATCTATCAATGCTGAATAAAAATCTCAGAAATCCATGGCTTTCTCTCTCCCCTCCTCCCACACATAGTCTATCTCTCCTTCCAATCTCGACATAAATCATCTCGCTAACTATATAATCACTACAGCCTCCTAAAACTCCAAAGGAGTCCCCTTTCATCCGCCATGGAGACAACACCAACTCCACCTAAACAGCAACCCCCAGAAAGCACCTTCACCTTTCCAGGCAGCACCAGTTCCTCCTCTCCTCCCATACCTCCTTGCCCCAGCCGCTACGAAGCCCAAAAACGCCGTGATTGGAACACCTTCAGCCAATACTTAAACAGCCACCGTCCCCCTCTTCCCCTCCCCCGCTGCACCGGCGCTCACATCCTCGACTTCCTCCGCTACTTAGACCAATTTGGCAAAACCAAAGTCCACACCCCCACATGCCCTTTCTACGGAATTCCTAACCCACCCGCTCCTTGCACTTGTCCTCTCCGTCAAGCTTGGGGTAGCCTCGACGCTCTTATCGGCCGCCTTCGCGCTGCCTTTGAGGAGAACGGTGGACGCCCTGAGTCCAACCCGTTCGGAGCCGGCGCCGTGCGGATTTATCTACGAGAAGTGCGGGAGATGCAGTCGAAGGCTAGGGGGATCAGCTATGATAAGAAGAAGCGTCGCAAGACAAGTGGCGCTGTAGTGGCAGCTGCACTACTGAGTTAATGGTAAGCATGTGGTTTTTGATATACTGTGGTAATTATACTGCCATGGAGAACTTTTGCACTGTGGATATTATGTTGTTTCTGGCATCTGTTTATACTTTACTATACTCCTTTTTTTTTTTTTAAATTTCTTGTGGATACCTTTCTCTTCTTTGTTTGTTTATGCTAGTTTAAGCTGTTGTAAGAGACAACAGAAATATGTACATATGCTTCTGTTGGTTCATAATGGCAATTAGGTTGCCTTTTGAGTACTGTGTCTTTCATGATTGAAACTAGGGTTCAGCCTCGGCTATAGTCATATTCCAAGGGCTCTCGGTTCTTTATTTGTTCTTTCACATGCTATTATTGCCTTTACAAAGTATGCTTTGTTACGCATGTAACTATGTACACCATATTCATTCTAGATAAATATATATGAGGCAATCAACACATTCATTTATGGGATATGATTTTTTCTCAAATTTGTTTTAGGTAGGCTTAATGTCAATACAATATAAGATGGTATACATATATTAGGGACATATTACACTCAATAAGCCATTTTTTATGATAACACTATTTGGAAGCTTTTAAAAGAACCTTCATACATTGGTTGTATATATCGAAGTTGGACATCAAGGCTTTTACAAAAGTTTCTTTAAGGCATAAATGAAGTTTTGATTAGATTTGATTTTAATGATTATTGTCAAGAAGCACAAATTTTTAAAAATTTATTTTTTGGTTGCATTATCATAGGCATAGTTTGCCAACATTAGCCAACTATTGAATGCATTAAGCTTCATTCTAGAGTAGAGATTTTATTAGTATTGATCATAAGTGCAAGAATCACAACTACTTATCCGAATAGGACACCTCACTTAAAGTAATACGAAAGATAATTACTTTTTTTTTTTAACTTAAACTTAATTTGCTAGATCAATCCTTTTCAACAAATATCTTAGTTGGATCATACTTTCTCATCTACTCCTCTTAACATGAATTAGCCTATTTTTTATGAATTACACAAATGATGGTCATTTAATCAAGGATTATAAAGATATTCTTTATTATTTTATTTTTTCTTTATAAGGTTTTTATCCTTTCCATCTCACCCTCTTCATTAGATGTTTGTATTATTGATATCTAGTCCTAATTAACTAATTCCAAAGCTTCTTTAAAGAAAAATCATCCTTTTTACATGTGTGTCTTCATGAACGGTTGCTTGATTTTCTCATCACTGTAAGTATATACTTATTTAAAAATGATGCTTTTACTAAGATGAATCCTAAGGAGTCCTTGTTATTAGGAAAAGAAAAAAAAAGAAGCTAATAGTCTATTAAAATATCACATTTACAAGACTAATTTATGTATAATTTTTTTATTATGATAACTTTGAATGGGAAGAAGACCTCTTCAATGGTTATGTTTTATTTTAAAATTTTCATTATTACAAGCTAGTTCATATACTAATTAAATGCTTGTTAAGCTCCATTTTTTGCTTTCAAGGATTCATTAGGTTCTTTAAGTGACTCTTATACTTGACTTTAATCACTTTTATGATTTGATTTGACATATATTTATATTTTCTTATTATGACGTTAAAAAATTGATATATTCTACATGCATTAAAAACTATCATGAGAACATGTTCTGGCTTCCTACTACTCTTAAAAATCACATTGCTATGTTTAGCTCCACCTAGTTTCGTAATTGACACGAGTAAAGTCGAGTAAGAGTTGGATGGGCTTGGCTCGATCATATTGTAAGTTGTTCATTTTTTACTCAAGCTAAAGCACAACCTTTACATGAATATTTATACTTCACTTGTTAAAATTTTATAATAACCATATTTGGCTTATTTATACATATCAAACAATTACTTTAAAAATATAGGTCTTTTAATGAAAAATAAGAAATTTATTGAATTAATATTCATATTGAAATTAAATTATAATATATTATTATTAGATATAGAATTACATAAATTATAATTAATCAAATTCTATTTAAATAATATATCATATATGATATGAATTATCATGAATCTTACTGTGGAGCACTTGACAAGTTATTCTCTGAATAATAAATAAGTTTGTTTGTGAATATAAATAAATGAGTTTAATTGTATTTAAGTTTAGTTCATTTAACCTTCAAATTTTTAAAATTATTCAAACTTGTATATTTACTGATTTGAACATACATTATAGAGTATCTGTTGATCTAAGTTTGAGTTATCATATGAATGCATTAGTTCATTTACAACTTAGCTCTACCCATCAATTTGCTCATTGTTATCGGTTTTTGTTAGTAGATTGCAGATTCAAATATTATTTATCATTTTCACGTTAGCGCTTATAAGTGCTAATAAGGTTAAACTTCACCATCTCCTTACATATAGCTCTGCATATCCCTTAAGGATACTATGATTGTGTTCGTATTTATGGGTTATGATGATCAAAGCTTATGAATATATATGTGTGTGTGTGTGTGTGTGTGCTCATTGCAAAGAAGGGTGATATCCCATACTTTTCTTATCATATTTAGTTAAATGATGTTATAAATAGGTTATTGTGTTAGTTTTATTAAATAAATTAATACGTATAAGTACCTGGAAATCTTTTTTTTTTAATTACACATAGTTTGATCTATATGGAGTTAATATGAAACAAGAAATAGTCTTTCATGTACTAAGAATGGTTGATCATGTAATCAAAATTATATGTTTCTAGATAAAGATCTAAGAGCATAAGCTAAAGGAGTATATGCTACTTAGTTCATATTGGTAGAGGTTAAAAGTTTTTCGTTTAGCTTCATGATTTTAAATAAATATAAATTCAATATGAAAGACCAACTAAAGAAATTATAGGATTTCATCATTTCCAAGTAGATTAATGGGTAAAATATGTAGTAACCCTTTTGTTAATAAAAAAATTATATAAAAATAGATGTTACTAAAGTAACTTCATGCAAGTCATCTTTTTCTTGAACTTTAAAATTTTATTGGTATAGTTTTAGAGGATAAAGCTTATTTAGATACTAAGTCATTTGAAATTAAGTTGACAGAAAGCCATAGGTTAATTTTTAAACGCTTATTAAGAAGAATAGCAACTAGTGATCACTCTAATTTTCCCAACCTAGGCGTCATCTCCTTTCCTTGAACCCTAACCAAAACTTTAATTGCTACTACCTTCTTCTTTAATATAGCTCAACAACATTGTTGCCTCCTTCCTATCAAGCTTGTCTCTATAGCCGAAGCTGTAGTGCCTAGTCCTTCATATTAGACACCATCATCATTGATCCCATTGACACTCTCCCCCACTTTCCACCCTTGTATTTTGGGTTTCCTTCATCATAATGGTTAAAGTGCCACCTCCTCTCATGATTGGCTATAAAAAGAACTATGAGTGCGACCTCCTTGTCTCTTATTCCTATTCTCTAGTCATCATCTTTCATTTGACATATTCCATAGAATATCTAGCTTGAATTGCTCTCGTAATGGCATATTTCATTTTCATTTCCACTACTAAGATACAAGTATCTCTTACCATCATCATTTTTATCTTATTAGATTTTAGGTGGCTCCTCTTGAGATCTTATTAGCATCAACTTAGCTTAATCCAAACACTATTGGTGACCTAACATCCTAACTTGTTTTTTTCATTTTTTGCTTCATGATTTTATCTCACCTCTTGTTTGACTCAAAGCGTGAAACCCTTAAATTATCTTCGTATATCTTCAATCTCTGCTTTACTCATCTCACCAATTAAGGTAAATTTATTCTTTTCGTACAAGATAACATTGATTTAAAGTAATCATATCCATTGAAATTAACTTCAATGAAAAAATATGTGGTTGCTAACCTCATTTTAATATAATTAGTTTTATTTTATGCTTTAAAATTCTTTGGTAGTTTCTTCACATCATTGCTTAATTTTAAGAATGTTCTATTGAGATTCAATAAAATTGCATTACTACCTTTTAAAAGAGATTTATGTTAATTATTAGGTTTCTAATAATACTTTTTAAGTGGCTCATTATTTTATTTTCTCTAATGCATACTATATTTTATAATTTTGGTTTTTATTTGCACATTTGAGAGCACACACTTTTTTTTTATAAATCTAATACATTTTCAATGGGCTTTAAATTTTACAAATTAATTTTTTAGAGTGAACTCACCACAACATTATTATCTTAGTGAACCAATCTTTTCAATCTTAATTGAATTAAATCAATATGTCATAAATTCATCCAAACATCATTTGGATTGGACATCCGAAATTGCTTTTTGGTATAGTTTGGTATTTGAGAAGAGACCAAGTTTTACTCTCATTAACTCCTTTTTGGGCATGTATCCATATTTAGGAGATTAATTAATTTAAATACTCAACTAAAAGTACCTACTATAAAAAACCTTGAAAAGGTTTCCCCATTTGAGATAGTTTTTACACCACTTGTTCAAATCAATAGGATCGCTTATCTTTCAACATCTTCATTAATTTTAGAACTTTCTTGTGATAATAGAAATGAAGAGGTTAATACATGAAGTAAATCATATAGACTCTCTTCTTAGTCTTTAGCAAGTTTCTCAATGTTAGAATTTGAATATGAGTTTTAAGATACTATGTTATTATTTGATAATGACTAATAGTTTTAATTTATAATTTAATAGCAAAAAAAGTTATTTTTTTCTTTTTTTCAGATCACATTTCACAAGAGGTTTTCTCACTTTTGCACTAATGAGCAATATATTAGCAAGGATTTCTCTTAATTTGACAGTTTTGTCTCACCCCATCCATTTTTTATCTCCATGATATCTATAAAACCACTTTTTTTTTCTATGTTTACTAATGCCTAAGAAAGGCTTAAGTTTCATGTTTGAGTTTCATTATGTACACTTCAATATCAACCATCTTAATTTGATTCCACTCAATATTGTCAAGCTTTATGGAAGGGGCAAAAAATCCTGTGAATGCCCACTGTATTACTAGATTCTCCTCCTCCTCCCCACTCATTCTTTCATTCTCTCTCTCTCTCTCTCTCACACACACGCACACACACACGCACGCACGCGCGCACACACACACACACACACACACACACACAATCTCACTCTCTTAATTATATGCGTTTGCAATATGAAGAGCCTGGGGAATGAAAGAAGTAGGGGACGGGGACATGCATGGATATTTGTGATTTTATGGATAGGTAGGTGGTGAAATGAAATGAGAAGTACTATTTGGTGAAGATTAATAAAAATATCAGAGCTTGATGGAGTTTATTAATGGTGGATATAGATTTGATTGAGATAAATAATCAGAAGTGGTAAGAAGCTGTTGTGACATAGAGTGACTTTGGAAGCTTAAGAGTGATGGTCAATTTTTTGGGAAGTCACTTGTAATGACAACTACTCAACATATGTCATTATGGATGAAAATATGGATGGGTGGACAAGAACACTTAGTGGAGGGAGGCAAAAGAGATTTTGGAATAGAATATATTTTTCTTTAAAGAAAGTAAATTGTGCAAATATATTACATATTAAAAATGGCATGTGGCTCAATGTAAAGAAAGATGTAGAAGAGAATAAATTAGTTATTATTATAAGAAATTATAGGTATCTCCTTTAAATAAATTTTTTTCTAAGAAATAGTAGTTGAGTGGAGTAGGAGCTCAAAGCCATTATTTCAAATATAATTAAAAACGACTAAGGCAATGCTCGAATTATTAGAACATTCCAACTTAATTATTTTAAATCGAAGGTAATTTCCATTAAAGAAAATAAAAATTACTAAAAGGGGTGAACATCTCAATGTCAAAAGATAAGTTTTTTTATATACGTCTTCAAGGAGGATCAAACCAAGTTCCATTTATCAAAAGAGGAATGTTACACAAAAAAAAAGAAAAAAAAAATCCAAATACAAATCAAATAAAGTAAAATTTGAAAAGTAGGAAAACACACTTAAAAAAACCACTTAATTTGCATCCCATTCAAATGGTCCATAGCTCTCTTTTTAAAGGTCGAGTAGTCTTCTCATAACCTTCCTTTTTGTTTCTTTCATGAAGATTTATAATGTGTTTGAAATAGTCTAAATTATTCATCGGAAAATCATCTATGATCTAAATTTATTATATATAAAGTAGGAATATGGTTGAGTAGATGTTGCAACAGTCAGCAGAAGTAAATGATTATAAGCTTGAAGAGGACAAAAGAGAAGGAGGAATAACTTCCAATATAAAGTTCTCATTAGTATATATAAATTTTTATGGAATGTGAATCATAGGAGTTGATTCCACTACTCCAGTTATTACTAACACTTTTTTCCCAACAAAGAGCTGCATCAGTAGTAATTAGACTAACAATCTAGCACTTTACTAGTTTGAATAGCAATGGATCAAGAATTTATTGGTCAAGAAGAGTGTCTAGTTTATCTTATTTATCAATCAATTATTAGCTAGCCAATAAAGAGTGACAACTGGTAATATAAAGGAAAATGAAACTAAAGTAATAATATTTTTTAGGACAAGTGAAGGTGTGAGATTAGTTATAGTTATTAAAATATTTTATTTTCTTACAAACGAAAAAATTAACCCCAAAACACTAATCATGAGAGAATAAAATATAGGTTCCTTTTCATCACAATTATTTCCATATAGCAACACATATCAAAGGAAATCCATATAGAATTTAGAAATGATTAAGTAATGTCAACTTCAAAACTCATTCTTAACAATAGTGAGTTTATTGCATGTAATTATAGAGCCAACAATCCTAAGGATTTTACCAAATATAAAAGCCAAATTACATAAAGACTTTTGGATTGAGAATGTGAGCTTTAACGTGCATGAGAAAGTAAAACCTAACATGTGTTATGACATTCATTAGCTAAGTCAGAATTATGAGACCACTTGATCTCAAGAAGAAACCATTTATTTTGGTACCCTGTGCAAAACTATAGTCATATAGATATTAATCTTATAAAACATAAGAATGTTATACTCGGTGCTGAACAATGAAATAGAAAATAGATACTTGAAAAATGGGCCAGTAAGAACTCATGAAATGCAAAAGGGTATCAACGCCAAAAATTTTACCAACTAGAAAAAGGTGATATTCAACAAATAAATTAGATAGTTCATTATTAGAAAATCAATCTAGAAAAATTATCATGAGCTGTTTACAAGAAAAAAAAATTAATGAATACCATTAAAGAGAAGTACCATTTGGGTGCTCTTTCAGCTAGCTAGAGATGAGGATGCGACTAACGAATCCACACCAATAGCAACAAATCGTAACTTAATTAGAAGAGAATATTGCAAATTTGAAAAACAAAAAATGACATAAGTTAATAAAAAATACAACTGCATGAATCTCAAGAAAATTCAACAAATTTCACTATATTGAAGTGCTGCATCAACATGGTCAAAAGACAAAAGCGTCAATCGTTGTTTCATTCAGTCGAAATGATGAGTCGATATAAGGAAAGTACAACCGAACAAAAGAACACTATGCACCTGATCTAAGAGAAATTAATGTGTAGTCCACTCTCTGAACTGATTCTGGGATTCCTCACAATGGTTGCCCCATAGAACATCTTTCCAATCCTCTATGAAGACCACTTGTGAAAGAAGGGCCGCCCAACAGATTACGGTGATAAACCTTTAGCTTAATGGTCTATGTTCACCTTAACGATAAGAAGGTCTCCACATGGTTACTCTTAAGAAGGCCAACCAAAGACCTTCCATCCAGGCGAAAACCTTTCAATTGATCGAAGACGTTCCAGCCAATCGAACGGTTATGAGACGATTGAAGGCTAATTTCAATGGATCTTTAAATATCAAACGACACCAATGATAGTTACTGATAATAAAGGGTTCCAAAGTCAGTTACAAATATGTAAAAGAGTAATGATGTATTAATTAATTGTAACATTCCTATTAAAACACAGACAAATATATAACTTACAAGGCACCCCCTATGATCTATAAATAGGGGGCTCATTTCTTCTAGAGAGAACTACTGATTCTATTCACAGAGAACTTGTGTTGTTGTGGACCTTACGTCTCTTTTTTTTCTGCCTATTCCTCTCATTTGTCCAACGCTCCGCTTCTTGGATGTGATCCACAGGACATTTTTAGATTCAACACCATCCATAGAAAGGAATTATATGTCATAACCAAGAGTGCAACAACTTGGACATCTGCCCATTGATGAGGAGAAAGCAACCGTGAGCCAGTCAATGCGAACTCCAATGGGGGAAGGATGCAACATCGAAACTTGTTGCTGTCGAAAGGGTAGGAAACTTTATTTTAGAAAGATACCAAGTAGCCATAAGAGAATAGCTGGATGTTGGAGTGAACTACAAGCATTCGCAAGAAAAATAATCGAGGGACCTCAATTTACATGACCCAAAATATGTCTTCATGAAGGCCAGCTAGAGCTCAATTGTTAGGATGTCAAAGGTGAAGGGCAAGCAAAAGTAAGCAAGAGGGAGCTCGAGTGCAAGAGAGGTCCATGACTGTAGCAGCAAAGGGCATGACCTCATTGTCACAAATTCATGATCTAGTGGACAATGGTCGGTCTAAATAGATGAGTCATCATTAGGCTCACTAACAAGCTCAAAATAATACATACTAAATGACTCCAATCGAACAAGCTCTAAATAGATACAAAATCTGTAATGGTCTTATCCTTAATTGATGATTAGAACTCTTGATGCAGTAAACATTTCACCTTCACGATCACTAGTCAAATTGTTATCAACTTATATATGCCTTCATTCATTACCACTTGGATTCCTCATTAACTCTTCTCCTTCACTAGAGGTATTCTAGGCCTCCATTCACTTTACTGTTACTTTCGCGTTAGTGGAGTCCTTCCAGACTCCGATTTAGGTCCATTTACTATATAGACACATTCCTCTGAATGAACACGTGTGATATTTTCTTTTGGGATCCTCCAAGCCTTCAACATTTCTTTTGACATTTTATTTTTTTGCATTGCTCGAGAGTATGCTCAATCTAGTCAATGAACTTATTCAAAGTTCTCCACATCAACTTCCAGTTATGATATGAATTTGTCTCATTTATATAGGATGCAACCATGCACAACAATGATAGGCAAAAAAAAAAATAATGAATTTTAATTTTCTTATACAATAGCAGCCTCAAATCTATTCAATAAGACAGGAGTAGAGCCTTGAGTCCCACAGAACTCAATTAATGTCTATCATTTATGATGAAACAAATTACATGAATCTCCATTTATTTTGCAAGTCGCATTACTTAAATCTCAAATGCTCTTTTTTAACTTCCTTTTTTTGCCTCAGGAAGCAGTTCTTCTATTTCTAATAATCATTATGTAGATTTGAGTTATATTGATTCTGCTTGGCACTGGATGAGGACTTCTAACTATTGCCAATGATTACTTCAAAATGAATGGTGTTTTTGGTTGTCATTTAGAGAAGTTTTTGTATTGGAGCAATGAACATTTGTATAACATTTAAAGGAATTAAAGCAGGAAATAATATGTTCTTATGTTGAGATTTTTTTTGTGTGTGTTTGATTTAGTTCATTGTTTTCCTTTTTATTATATAATTTTCTATATTGTTAAAGAATAGTACCACCTAACTTCTATAGATACAAGAATTTATGAGCTCCACGCATTGAATAATCTCTTATCATCTGCAAGGAATTAACCATTGAGTTCTATTTTTTCAGCTTCTACAAAGCTGCTGCTCGAGAATACTTACAAATATATGAAACTTGATACAGGACAAGATTAATTTACTTAGCTGGGTTCCACCTTCTGTTTTGCTTATGTCGCCCAAGCCTTGTATTTCTTCTGCCTAGTATATACTTGTTGTACAAATATATATTGGTTTGCCTCTGTTCTACTTTACCCTTTCTTCACTGTTCGCTTGCATTCGTCTTCTCCCTCAGTTTGCAAGATCTCAAAAATATGGAGCCAAAGAGAAATTTTAGCTGGGAAGAAGATATGCACTAAAATCATAAACATATTTGTTCTCTTTACATATTAAGCGTTTGCTCTGTTGCTAAACACTTGCTGAGCTGCAATCTACGATCTAAAAGAACTTGAACCTGGAGCAGTGGAGCTTTAAACAGTACAATATTTTGATCACTTAAGACTGATTCTTCATTCTTTTTATATTTATTAAGGAGCTGCCAAGTTCTAGCAAAGATTACAAATGTCAAATTTTATTATTCTCACATGATCTTTAATACTTGAGTCATAATTTTGGCTCGATCAGGTCTACGAATAGCTCCAAAAGTAACAGGTGAAAAAGCACTGACTTGTATAAAATTGTAAGACATTGCTAGTATTATTTCCTTATGTGGACACTTCAGCTTATATATCATATCGCAACACTGACTTCCATTAACCAAATGCAACTAGAGACATTGAACTATCACAAACATAACAAAAAATAATAATAATAAAGATAATGATTCAATCATAAATGTAAATTTAATCCTCGTGATCATAAGGATTAAAGTTGTAGAAAAGTTGAGCTGTTGACACGTTGAATTCATGCTTTCTTGAGAGAGAGAGAGAGAGAGAGAGAGAGAGAGAGAGAGAGAGAGAGAGAGAGAGAGAGAAGCTGCCATCTCAAATTGAATAGGGGACATTTACATACATACAACACAAATCTTATATGTTTACATATTTAACACCTAAGCTTTCATATTTTTACATAGCACTCAAAATTAACATCACATAAAAAATATCGCTATTCATTACTTTATTAAAATTGCAATACACAATTTTCATGTATAGTGTGACGACAAAGTGCTATAAATGTGAAAAATGAATGTTTTGGTGTTAGATATGACTTCTAGATTCCAAAATCAAATTTTGATCAATTTAGGAATTCATCTTTCCAAATTTCGGAAATAAAATCTCGGTCGAATTTCGAATTCGATCTTCCGAGCACAAATTAAATCTCGATTAAAATTCAAATTCGATCTTTCTAGAATTTCAAATCAAATTTCAATCGAGTTCAAACTCAACTTTCCAAATGCGAAATCCAATCCGTTACTGCTCTCTCCCTTGTACGGGATGGAGACGGTTGATTCACATTGACAGCGATCGAATGCGATGGCGAGGGTGTATCCAATCGAGCCGGTAACTTCCGATCAACTCTTTTGAATGGGATATGTAGCATCTACATATTCCTCCCCTAATCTTCCTTCCATGAGAGTCTTTTACAACTTTCATGAAATTCTCGAAACACCCAATTACGCACTTTTCGGAAATCTGCTATAATTTTTGCAAAATCATTTACCCTTTCCAAATTAAACTTTTGGGGTTGAGGATTTTACATCCAAGACTGCATTGCTTTAGGATTCTTTCCACATCGCAATGAAATACATGAAAATCGAACTTTTGGGGTTGAGGATTTTGTAGAAATTGCATTGCTTTAGGATTCTTTCCATATTACAATGAAATACATCGAAATCGGAAATTCTTGGGGTTGAGGATTTTACATCAGGCATTGCTAGGATTCTTTCCCTATTGCAATGAAATACATCAAATTCAAATTCTTGGGGTTGAGGATTTTTGTCAGACGCATTGCTTAGGATTCTTTCCTGTGCAATGAAATACATCGAAATCAAATTCTTGGGGTCGAGGATTTTTCATCAGAGAGGCTAATTCTTTTAGGATTCTTTCTCATTGCAATGAAATACATCAAAATCAAACTCTTGAGGTTAAGGATTTTACATCGATACCGCATTGCTCAGAGATTTCTCCTCATTGTATTGATTGATCAATCGATTGATTTTCTTTTGAGGTTGAAAATGCTACATCTAAAACCACAAAATTCAATTCTCATTTAATTCGAATCCTTAGTGTCTTAACAAAACTTGATCTAAATTAAAACTCCAAATTGAAATACGAGAGCTCGCAGATCAAAAACTTAAATTAAAACAAAATAAAATATAAATTGAAATTCCCCGGATCATGTGATTTGGGATTGACCTCCTTTTCCTTTCCAGGCGGAATTCGGTAATCTCGGTCACCGATATACTTGGCCTCCCCGGCGAAACTCTCCTACTACGTCTTAAGTTTGTCACTTGGACTTTTGTGTTGGTTTGTTGGTAGCTTCGGTCAGCTTCCACCCAGCTGCAGCGGTGTGCTCGTCGGCTCACCACACCTATTGGGGGTCCATTTGTTGACCTCATTTTTGATGAGGTCCTCTCTTCTTCTTTTAGTACTTAGGATCCTTAGGCTTTCCTTTGACTATCCTGAAAGTTAATTGGGACCCACCACTTAGAAATTAAAACCACTTCTTAACTCCTACCGAACTCCACAAACTTGATTGTGAGCTGTCGCCCCTAGAGGGTTGAGATCGAATGTGGAAGTTTAAGGATGAATTCTATAGGACTCTTTGGCCTTAGGGCCCATACACAGGTGGCACAGTGCAGTGAGGGCTGACTTACACACACACTACACTTATACACTACACTTTCCCACCTCCTAAAACCACACCCATACCCGAAACGACTCTTATTTCATGTAGGTGATTCGCATGGATGGTCGTAACCCTAGCCGCAGTAGAAGGGGTTAGGAACGACATGATGGATGCCTCAGTGAGTCCTTCCTTAACTCATGTGGGCTTGATGTGGCTTCATGGCCTCAATAAAATGATTTCATTCCATTCACATTCATCTAATCTTGATTTTCCAAATTTTCGATTTTGCCCCAGGGACCTCTCTGCCGCCTTTAACCCAAACCACTTGAAATTACGAAATTTGCCAAAATTACAGATTACCCAAAATTCGCCAAAATCATTCATAAACACTTGTTCCTCCACCAATCGAATTGATCATCCGTAAACCCAAAATATCAAAAAATTCAAAAGTACCTCCCGATACCCTCAAGCTTCCCAAAGAAATACCCCTCTTGACGAAAATCCAAAAATTGAGAAAATTCAGAAAATTCGAAAATCCCGAATATTCCTAATTTCATTTTTTAAACTACACCATGGGCGATTTTGTCGATTTACCCTTTTATTAAAACCCCAATTTGACGTTTTAATACTAAGTGAACCCGGTAATGACCAAACTGCCCGATTGACCGGAATTCTGGTCCAATTCAATTCTAAACTTCAATTTAACATTCGGCCACCGATCGAGACCCGAATCCCGAGTCAATTTGATTGAAATCTGAATCGATTTCACTTTTGGCCTTAAAGCGTTGGACTATGACCGACCTAGCAAGCTAGCTTAAAATTGACTCCAATTAACCCCGAATCTTTTCCTAAGCCTTCCTTAACATTCCCTTGAAACAAAACAACACTTGTGATTTGCCCAAAATTTAGACCGAGCCCTTTCGAATTCAACCCCAAGCTAAAGGCTTCAATTTTGACCTAAACCCCAATTTAACCCCGAATAAGCCCCGAACCCCGAAAATCAAGCCAACCCAAGCGAAAACCTCTTTGAAACACTCATAAACATTTCCCAACATTTATTTTACATCGATTTTATTTTTGGCCAAACATTGACCCCGAGTTAGCCCCGATTTGGCCTACATTGGCCCATTCGGCGAGGAACAAGATCGACCCGAACTGGCACAAGCACTTGAAGTTTGTTCCAAATCATTCATGAAACATTCTAAAGCTAAATTCAACACTCATTAGATCCAATCCTTTGCAAAATTCATCCTAAAATCCATTTTAAAACGAAATAAACACTTCCTAAATCCTCTAAAAGCGGCAACTATTGTTGAAGACGGCAATATGACAAATTCTTCTCATCATACCCTTAATTAAAATCATCACTGGTTAGTCAGTCATCGAATGGTTCCAATTAAGCCGTGTGCCGAATCTTTTATCAAATCACCCACAAATTACCAAAATTTCTAAAATCCTTTTTCATGAAATTGGCCAGAAGCTTTTCACAAAGCCAAAGACGAAGCCACTGAAGCCGCTCTTGGCGGCATACAGTAGCCAGGTTGCTCGCATGTGACCTTACCACATTGGGCAAAAGGAGGAGGTCCTTTCCACATTCCTTAAGGTGATTAACCACTCCAGCGGGGATTCTAGCAACCATCAAGCATGCACAATTGTGCTTGGATGGTGACTTGACACTATTTTGATTATCTTTGAGGCAATCCTTTCTCTTGACATAAACCGAGTCTTGGGTGGTGCACGTAGCCGAGGGATGGGTTGACCAATTTGAGCCAAATGAGCCTTCTCTCATACCATTACAATCCCGAGCCTTTTTACACGTAGCATTTGCCGTTACTAAACCCGACCACGAACCACGAACAAGATGGTGACTGTGCACAACCGGCCAGCCACCGGTACCCGAGAAAACACCATGGCGAGAGCTCGCATGTGAGCCCAGGCACCAAATTCTCACTGTTGGTACCCCCGTCCCAGTGGGCGGGTTGTAGGCTGTTCTTCTCTTGCAGAGAGCTGTTGATCCCGAGCCACAACTCCCCACAGGGAGCGCCAGCCTCTTACATTTAAACACCACCCCCTCGCGGCCATGGAGGAGAGTTCCTGCAGCGCGAAACTACGCCGTGTCGAGGCCACCTTTCATCACCCAGGCAGTTGATCCACAGTGTTAATTTGCAGTCACATGGCGAACCCGATTCTGTTGAAATTTCACCGAAAACTTCGGGACACTTTGCCGCAGTGAGCTAATCTTGAGATTGGCGGTCACCATCCTTTAGCGGGTGAGAGGAGAAGTTTCAGCTGAAAGCCCGTCTAGGCCAGGTTGACCTGCAGAAGTTTTGTGATGGTGGCGGTCACTTTCATATAGTAGCAATTCCAGGACCGGGAGACTTCATGCGGGAGCTTCTTCCGGGATCAATCGAAGGTGACCTGACCCTCGGATTGAAGCCACACTTCTCGACGAGTATGAGCTAATTCTTCATCCCGAGCTTCTGGAGATTCTCGAATTTCAAATGCTTTAATTTTGATGCATGATCGCGAGTATAGATGTATTGCGTCTCTTGAGAGACGAATCCATAGAGCATAAGAACACGAAAATTCGTTGAGAAATGAGTGAGTTCTTCGGGTTTTAGTGTGGACGGCTCTCGGGTGAGGACGCTTGGGGACGATGAGGGCGGTGCGGATTCATTCCGTATGCGCGGACGGACGGTCGGATCGCGCCGGATGAGAAGACGGAACGATACGGCGGGCCCGGAGCTGCGAATCGGATGGCGGCGTCGAATCGAGAAAGCGCCGCGCGGCACTTCGGAGATGTTAAGGTTGACGCGGCGCCGACTCGGATAAATAAGCTAGGGATTTTCGGTTATTTAATTCTTTAAACTTGAAATGCATAACTTTGTGTAGAAAAATCGAAGAAAATAAAATAAAAATACCACTCTTGCTCGGTGAACGAGAGGAGAATAATGTGAAAAAGAAATCATTTAATTTCATCGATATTTTATTTTTAATGATTTATTTACCCCTGAATTGTTTAATTCTCCATGCATATAGGAAATTCATGACGCGTGAGACCGTGGGGCTTTTGAAAACCTACGAATTTGGGAACATTCCACAATTTTCAAGTCGGAAGGCCATCCTGTGAGAAGTTATTGATTTTTAATTCGTATTCTAACATTTTGAGTATTTTAAATCTGATAATTAGCATGTTGTAAAATAAATTCTAGGAAAATTTGGTGATGTCTCATATGTGGGAAGGGCCTTAGGAAAAATAGGTTTTGAATTAATTTATTTAAAATAACACAATTGGGCTTACTTGGCAAAAATAGGTCTCTAATTAATTAGAACTAATCATACATCAAATTGACTGATAAATTCTCCATTGACGCTAGGATAAGATACCTTAAAAATTTGAAGTCGGTGGACTTGGTTAGCCTATTTAAATGGGTTGATTAAGTCGTTTAGCCATTTTAAACTTTAAAAAAATTTATAACTTTCAAATACTTTTCAAAAATTCACGAATTGGTTTTGAGCCTCTCTGATATTAGGGGAATTTAGGAAAATTAGAATTCCGATTTTAAAAAAAGTTGATTTTTTGTATTATTTTAATATTTTAATAATTAAAAAATAATAAAAATCGCTAAAAATAATAAAATTACGTCAAAATGTCACATTTTTGGTCCCCTTGACTTAGAATAATGCAATATTTTTCTTAAGTCTCTTTATATTGAGATATTAAATTTTGCAAGCCCTAAGGTAATTTTAAATTTTAAAAAAATGTATATTTTTAGTATTTCCGCTGAATAATTCTAATAAATCAAAGAGAAATCAGAAAATTGTAAAAATTGATTCTCTGATTTCCTTGATATCAGAAGATTTTTGAAAAATATAAAATTCATTTTTCAACCTTTTATTTTTTTTTAAATTAATTAATACTCCAAAACTTAAAATAATTTTAATAAAAAGAATATAATTCAAAAAATCACCAAAATTGGTCAGAGTGGTCCCTCTGGTCATTAGGAATGTCCCATAATTTTCTCGAGGAAGAAACTTTCCCTTGGGTAATATTATTAAATTTTCCTTGGAAATACGTATTTTACACCAAAAATAATTACATAGTAAATTAAATACGAAGAAAAATCACACATTTTCTCCTCTAATGCCTTTATTGTATATCAGTGAAGTCACATAAAAATTTCAAGTTCGTTTAAAATTTAGTGAGTTATGAAATTATTAAGCTTGAAGGGCAAAATGGTAATTAAAATTTTAACCTTTAATTAAAACTTTAGGTTTAATAAAATTAAAAAGTAAAATATTTGATCTAATCTGATTTGGATGATTGAAATTTAAATAATTAAGGTAAGAAACCTACTAAATAATTTTAAAATAATTGAAATAGTGACTTTAATTAAATAATTAATTAAATTTGGAAGAATAATAAAATTGGAATTATTAAAATAGGGACATTATTAGGAAGAGATTTGTTCTTTAATTTAAGGATCCTAAATTAATCGTCGATAATATTTAATTCTGAGTAAAATGATAATCGAGAATTTAAATTTAAAATCTTTAAAAACATCATTAGAATTAAATTAAAGTTAAATTATTTAAATTAAACCTTTTAAAATTTCACTTAAATTAAAATTAAAAATAAAATTAAAATAAAATTTAAATCAAATTAAATTAAATTAAATTAAATTAAATTAAATTAAATTAAATTAAATTAAATTAAATCGAATCGAATCAAATTAAATTAAATTAAATTAAATTAAATCAAATCAGATAATTAAATTAAATTAAATTAAATTAAATTAAATTAAAATTAAATTAAATTAAATTAAATTAAATTAAATAATAGAATCAGTTAAAATTAAAATTAGATTAAATTAAATTAAAATTAAAGTTAAACTAAATTAAAAGTTAAATTAAATTGAATTAAAAATAACATCACACAGACATAAAGAAATTCGAAATAAAACGCTTGTTCTTATTCCAAATTTAAACCTGATGCTTGAAATTAAATCATAAACCATTTGAACATCAATTTACTTACTCGAAAGCTTTTCTTTGTCATAACCCCTAAAACGAACATTAAATGAAGTGTTCTTGCTCATGGAAAATTTAAATGTCCTGGTCCATTGAGTAGATAACGACGAAACTTGAATTCGGACGATTAATTCATTTGTATAATTAAATTCGTTTTGAACCCAAAACGATTACAGCGATATTGAAAAGATGTTTAAGACTCGTCTTAAGCACTTCCTCGATATGATAGGATGTTTATAGGGCTGGCGAACTTAATTGTTCTTTGATGAAGAAAGTCGTCCCTTAGTAAAAACGAGAACACAGACGTCATAGGAAATGACTGAAGTTTATAGGATTATGAATTTGGTAGAAAACCATAACCCTTCCCTTAATTTTACTGGAACTTGCTTAAATATTCTAAATTGTGTTTAAGTGCGGCTTGGGATGACGGGAAGACCCTCGGGTACGCTTTTATTTTGTTGCGATTTAAGCATTGCGATTTATTTAATCGCATCGCACTTGCTTTCTTTGCATGATAAACAAGCTTGTTGCATGAAAACCTGACTTTAGGGTAGCCCCCAAAAGCTGAAACCAAAACTAAATTAAAAGTCATTGCAAGATAAAATTCACGCCATGACATTTCGAAATATAAAACAACGTAAAATTTAATGCCTGAACGGAGACACAACTGCCGTGACAGCTAAATTAAAACGTCTTGTTGGATGATCGGGAATACCTCGGATGATGTAACTGCCGTGTTCTTACTTGAGATTTCCCGGTCTAAATGAAAGTGTGGAACTCATTTAGTTGAGTTTATGAAATTCATACGAATCTAAAAGTGAATCAGATAAAAATAACGATGCGGAAGGATGGAACCGTGGGATCTTAACCGGTGTTGTTATAATCAACTTTAAGATTTGTTTTCGGTTAAAACATAAAAAACACTTGGGAATTAAGATTTTCTCACAAGCAGAAACACTTCTCTCATCTCTTGATTTATTGAAAATCTTCACACTGATAGTAGCTACCGTGCTCCTAAAATTTGGAAGACTACACTTTAACTATGCTGCTGATGAAGTGTTCTACCCTCAAATGTCTTTTAAGTGTTTCCCAATTAAATCGTAAATTCTCATTTTTTAACTTAACCGTTGAAAATAAAACAAGAGAACGGAGGAGGCCGTCCCAATTCAAAAAAAAACTAGCAAAGCAAAAAGAGGAAAAAGCAAGTGAATAGGCATAAAATTCTGAATCAGCATGTAAATCAATACTTAAATGATACCCAAAACTATCCAAAAAAAACGTATATAAACAATCCCAAAAAGATATTTTTATGTCTTCAAAAATGCTTAAGACTAGCCCAAATCAATCAACAAAAGAGGCCCAAAATGGTGTATTTAAAGGTTCCAATATCAGTAGTAAAGTCAGCCTAAAACAGATTCCAAAACATCACAAAACAAGGTGCATTTAAAGGCTTTGAAAACTCGCATTCAAATTAGCACACAAAATGCCCCAAAACTTCATTAAAATAAGTGCACCACTTTCCCCAAAAACAGAGCCGAACTGCAGCCCAAGACCTTTGCCAAAACAGGCCACAGGTAAGGGCAGCAAAGATAAGCCCAAATTAGCAAGCTCATAAGGCAAACATAGCTCCCATATAAAAGCAGCATAGAAGAAAAAAAAAAGGAAAAAAAAAACTAATTCACCACAACAAAAGAGACCCAATGGCTTATGGGTAAGGATAACGAAGAACAAACCTTAACAAATACGAAAACTACCAACAACATTCATCATATAGCAAGGGCAACAAAAAGCAACATAAGAAAAGCCCCATATTTTCCAACTTCCGGGCCAAAGAAATCCCAAAAACTCGATGTTAAGCAATGCCACAATAGATATCCACGCAGCGCCTATATATATTTTAGCAAAACCATGAAACATGTAGAGCAAGTAAAGAGCAAGAAAGTTCTCAAAACATCACATTCGAATTGCCAATCTATAATTGCAACTGCGACTTATATGTATTTTAGCAAAAACTATGGCATAGAGAGAGAGAGCGGCAAGTTTCAAATAATTTCGCATATACCAAAACGAGCTACATTTACCTCTCCCAATACCAATATAATCCAAGTGACGAGCTTCAAGCTATCACACTTTATGAAATTAACATGACCGGTAGGATGTAAAGCTTAATTAACCATATAAATGCCCAAAGCAAAGATTGTAGCTCCCAACCGAATGAGGTAAAAGGTTAAAGCTTCATAACTTTACTTTGTAGATAAGAGAGTGAAAGCCCTATCCACACACCACATGATCTTTCACGCATCTAGCAAATCAAACATCTAAATCTTTACATATACATGTGTGCATAACCTCTCATGCAAATGAAACTTTCATAATGAAATGGGAAATTACTCATTCATATATAACCAATGAGGTATTACTGCTTTTGTTTGGATTCACGTAGAACCCAAATGTTTTGGATTTTATAAAATAAACCTCCAAAAATTTCAGATTTTTGCAAAAAAAGGCTACTACATGTTTCAAATTTTGCAAAATAAGGCTCCAACATGTTTCAGATTTTGCAGATAAAGCCCTAAACATTTCAGATTTTTATAAAGCCCACAATAGAAGTTTCTAATTTCCATAACAAAAGATTACCCGAAGTCTTACGATAAGGCATCCAAATATTTTGCAATTATGAATAGCATTACTAAAACACTACCTTCCTTAGCAAATGTCCGATAACCATTAAGAAACTGCTCAATCGAATAAAATAGAAACCAACATAGAAAGCAACTATACAAAGAAGCGCATATCTGGATGTAAGCAAGACAAGTCTCAAAGAAGATAAGATTAATATCTTTGTTAAATTAAAAGAAGTTATATGAGTAGTATGCAAGCACCCTAAACTTTTAAATCTTTCAAAATATAAGCACCACAAACCTTTAGATTTTCACAATGTAAACTCTACAAACCTTCAAATTTTCAAAATAGAAGCACCACAAACCTTCGGGTTTTCAAAATATAAGCACCACAAACCTTCAGGTTTTCAAAATATAACCACCACAAACCTTCAGGTTTTCACAATACAAGCACCACACACTTTCAGGTTTTTACAATGTAAGCATCACAAACCTTCAAGTTTTCAAAATATAAGCACCACAAACCTTCAGATTTTCACCATGTAAGCTCCACAAACTTTAAGGTTTTCAAAATATAAACACCACAAACCTACAGGTTTTGCACAAAAAAAAATGACCATGCAAAGTTTTCAAGTTTTACAAAAGAGCCATCCAAACTTTACAAATAGAATGAAGAGTTTCAGATTTTTGTAAATGTAAAACACCAAAGCATTTGTAAATCTTCCAAATTTTTAGATTTTAACGAAAATGTGCTTAAAGACTTAACAAGCATCAAAATATGGTGTCATCAAGAGGAAGAAAATATCCTAATAAACATTCATTTTTTAAAGTGTGCTTAAACATGCATGAACCACAGTTAATGCAAACTATCCAGCAACAAAGCAAGCATACCAAATGATCGACTACCTAAAAAGAATATTGGGTAGCCGAGCAAGAAAATCGCACGACCTAGCAAGAATGCCGAGCCAAAATACCAAGCAACCACCAAGAGTATTGAGCAAAGCAAGAAGACAGGGAGGGGAGGGAATTACCTCTTAATGCAAAGCTCAAAAAAATGCAAGAACAAGCCCAACCGAAATTTCAGCAGCACCTCCCCCTCTTCAAGCTTCAACAACCCAAAAACCTATCCCAACCACAGCTTTTATAGAGCGTACGAGAGAAAGGAGGTCTTACCTACCGCGGTGAGATGGACGAACCAAGTGACGGGGAGAGAGTGACGCGGCATTTAGGAGGAAATGCGAGCCTCGAGAAGGGGAAGAGTCGCCCACGAGGCTTGCTCGCGAGTGGAGGAGAGGATCGGCTGGCGGCTCGCGCGAAGAGGAATCGTCCGTCAAAGCTTTGAGAGGGATGTGAGATCTAGGGCTCGAGGGGTCGAGCGTTCGGTTGGACCGAGTGAAGAGAAGAGCGAAATCGAGCTAAGAGACGCGCGAGCCAAAGCCTCACAAAAAGATTTAGCCCATGGGGCTAGGGCACGCCAAACCGTTGGCCGCAGGGAGGAAAGGACCGAATCGGGTGCGCGAGTTAGGTGAAATATGGTTTAAATATGTTTATTTTTTCATTTTGATATTCAAAAAGCCCTAATTTATGCATTTCTTGCTCGAACGCATCATCATAATGATGAATGCCCCCTCTAGCTAAAATCGATGTCCCGTACGCACCGGAGCAGTTTGTTTCATCATCTGAGGTCATTCAGACAAGTGCATCGATTTGCGTGCAATTTGCCTGTGTGCTGAATTATAACAATATGGGTGTCCTCCCTAGCTAAAATCGGTGTTCCGAACGTACTGGCGCAATCTGTTTCATCATTCGGGTCGCATGTGCAAGTTCGCATTTTTCACTATGTTTCGAGGTCAATTTTAGTCCGACTTTGCGTAACTTAGCCGGATTTTGTGCATCTCCGTGTGTGAGGGTGTCGATAAAGTCACAAAGGGGTTTCCCTAGTGACTTCGAGATCCTATTAGGAATTCTCTTCGAGTCTCAACATAGTGGTCTTTAATCACTCACCAGATGATGATGGTTCGTAAACGCAACTACTAGATCAAATGATGATGGTTTGAGATCACCCATGTGAGACACCGCAAGAGAAACAGGAAGTGGCTTGAATTTCTAAAAGGAGTGGGTCCCAACACTAGTCCTCTAGGAGAGTCAATACGGAAAATTTTAGGGCTAGAACCTAGGATCTAAAGAGAGGAAGAATAATACCTCATAAAAATGAGGTCAACAAATGAAAAGGATTTCATGATTATGCCTTGGTTATGGAGTTCACTGACTCCAGAATCAATGATACATGTATGTTTCTCACCTTTACAAGAGATATTTGGGATGCCCTTCACCAACATATTCAAAGGCCCAAAAAGGTGTATAAAGTTAAAGTAAAGACTGTTGCTGCAAAAAAGGGCAACAAAACAATAACAAGATATGCAAATATGCTGCAAAATCTGTATCATGAACTTGATGATTATAGGGTTCTTGAGACAATGTGCAAGATCTGAATTTTGCCTTCGATTCATGTTAAATCAGAATTTGGTAAATCCAACAAGGAGGTGGATTTAACAAATCTGGATTTACTAAATCCTACTAACGTTAAATCTTTGTTGCAGCTAAACTATCACCACCCGACTAAGGGCTTGGAGTTAACAAAGACGGGAACAGACGTCGGACGGTGAAAATCAATTATCTGATATTCTAACTCTAGCGATAATAATTTAATATTCAAATAATACATGAAACAGCCACTAAATAAAGCAATTAAAATTAACAAGTAGAAATTTGTACATTTCTGTTTGTTGTTCTCGTCTTTTATACAGCTTTGCTCATCTTCTATTCATCTTGCTCAAATGTTTAGAACCTAAAAATAATATTAAAGTAACATAATGAAGCTCCTATTGCAGTTTTATCCTCGTATTTGAATCACAAATAATCTTACTGAGTCTTTGGATGTCCTACTTTTATTAATGTGTCTAACCATAAAAAAGGTAAATTGGATCCACAAGCAATCAAGTGTGTTTTATTAGGTATTCTCCAACACAAAAAGGTTTTAAGTGTCATCACCCACCTACACAAAAATTTATATCTCTATTATTGTCACTTTGAGGAAGGTCATATTTTTTTCTGTCGGTCTTATCTAAAGTGGGAGCATAGTCTTATTGAAGAAGATAAAGCAGAAGATCCATTCTTTATTCACCTGCCCACATTACAACCGTACTCTTCACAAGAGTCCAAATGACTTTCACAAACGACATCCATACAGCCCAAATTGTCCCCAAGAGAATCAAAACCTTAAATAGTTAAAATAGTACCTACCAATGACAAGCTTGACTCTAGAAGGTATGTATTTGAGAAAGAGAAACCTGGAACCTGACTCAAGTCCTACTCCTAAAAATGAGATATACCTTAATGCAATTTTCACCCCTACTCCAGTTCATTATGACTTGCCCATTGCCATAAGAAAAGGAATGAGAAAAAGCATTGAACATCCAAGGTATCCATTAGCCAAATCAATATCTTTTCACATATTTTCTCCATATCATCAAATATTCTTAGCCAATTTAAACTCTATCCCAACTCAAAACACCTTGTTTGAGGCATTATCTGATGAGAAGTGGAAAAAAACAATGAGAATAGAGATTAAGGCACTTGAGAAAAATAAAAATGAGAAATAGTAGAGCTACTACAAAATAAAAAACCATCGGGATGCAAAATGGGTGTTTGCCATGAAATTCAAATCAAACGGGTCTCTAAAGAGATATAAGGCAGTTGGTTGCTAAAGTCTACACAAAAGTATGGAGTAGACCATCAAGAGAAGTTTTTACCAGTGGCTAAGATGAAACCGTAAGGGTTCTTTTGTCCTTAGCTGTAAACTTTAATTGGTATTTACAGCAATTTGATGTAAAGAATGCCTTCCTTACGGTGATTTAGAGGAAAAGATATATATGAGATTCCACCGAGCTTAGGAGGAGAGATAAAAGGGAACAAGGCTTGCAAACCAAAAAAGGTTAATTTGGACTCAAACAATCTCCAAGACTTAGTTCGACAAATTTACAAATGTGATACTTAATACCGAGTATAAGCAGAGCCAAGGTGATCATACACTATTCTTCAAACACACGAGTTTAGGGGGAGTTTACTGTTCTTCTGGTGTACGTTGAGGATATAATTGTTATTGGGAACAATTAAGAGAGAAAGGGAAACCTTAAAAAGCTACTTCACAATGTAATTTGAAATCAAAGACTTGGGAAGCTTTAAATACATTCTTGGTATAAAAGTAAATATCATTAAGGAGTCTTCATTTCCCAAAAAGAAGTAAATGGTTGACTTCTTAAAAGAAACTGATAAATTTGCATGTAAACCTGCTTCAATTCCAATTGACCCCGATAACAAACTTGGAGAGGCAAATAATGACAAGGCAGTTGATAAAAATGAATAACAAAAATTAATTTCAAAGTTAATATACTCGGCACACGCGCTCGGCCCAGCATTTGCCTATGTTGTGAGTGTAGTGAGTCCATTCATGCAGAGTCCTAAAGAAAATCACAAGCTGCAAATCGGATACTTCACTACCTGAAGATAATCCAGCAAAAGAAATTTTATTCAAGAAAGATGAGGGGCTGATTGTTGAAACCTACCCTGTGCATACTACAAATGATTTTTGGTTGATAAACATTCCAAAATAGGTTATTGCACATTCTTAAGTGATAATATGGCCACGTGGGTAAGAAACAAATTGTGATAGCTCCATCAAGGGCAGAAGCAGAGTTCGGAGCAATGGCTCAAGATGTGTATGAGTTACTGTGGTTAAAGATCATCCTTGAAGATCTCAAGCTAGAATGGGAGAAACATATGAGACTATACTGTGACAACAAGTCCACCATCAATATTGCTCATAATCTGGTATTGCATAACAGTCAAAGCACATAAAGATAGATAGAGACTTTATAAAGGAGAAGTTAGACAACAAATTGATCAGCGCTCCTTATGTGCCTTTAAAGGAACAACTTGCGAATGTAATTACAAAGAGACTTAATACGCATGACTTATCGATAAATCATATCCAAGTTGGGAATGGATTGCATATATCCACTAGCTTGAGGGCGAGCGTTGGAAAGCGGAAAATTATTTTTGGAAAGTTTTAATTTAAGAATGTAATAAATCCCTTGATATGATGATCCAATTCAGGAATAGAATAATTCTCTTGATATAGGAATCCAACTTAGAAATAAAATAAATCCCTTGATATGAGAATCTAAATTATGAAGAGAATATTTTAGTTTTATTCTTTTCTTTTTCTCAAGTTTATAAATATATATTCATTATGCAATGTATATATATATATATATATATATATATATATATATATATATATATTAGTTAAAGTGCTCAATGAAAAAACAGCTCTGGATTTCTTTCCACGTTCATTTCATAAACAAGCATAAAACTATAGAAAAATCAAAAAATAATCCTCTGATATACTTTACCGGTTTCATCTTCTTCAGAACAGATATGCCTGAATTCATATCATAGTCATAAACAGATGGAGGTGTTTTCAGCGAACTATAAGAAAAGCGTAAAATGGCAGAAGAAAATTCTGATTCTTCAATTTCCACTGAGTAAATAGAATCAATAAAATCAACTGCTCGACCATCTCGGAGTGGTTCAATTGCTTCACCAATTGGTGGAAGGCTGTACACAGTTACGCTTGGTAAGCCATTCACCCTCTCATACACAGCAACATGACCACTAAATAGTTGAAAATCTTGAATTTTCACTCTGAAAAAGAATACCCATTCATCAATATTTTGATACAAAAAACACTAAACAATACACCAAAAGGCATTTCAAGGAAATTTTAGTATTAGCAAAAAGGTACAGTGGTCCAGGAAATACAATTTAAAGAAAAATAAAGAGAATTGAAATTGTAAATAAGTTTAACATTCCAAAGTCATGGAAAAGTTCATTATTTAATACTACTATCTTGACAAATTGTTATAAATTTAAAGCAGCATGAGAAATCCATAAAAGTTCTTGCCTAAATCCATAAGCAGGTTAGAAGAAAGACCACACATCATAAGCATTATGTATGAAATCAGAACAACGAGGCACATATTATACACGTGCATAAAATTACAAATTGATCGAGAACACCCAAAGAATAATTGACCTCATTTTTGAATAAGATTGAATAGGTTTGCCATATGCTTGGCCTTAGACTAAGGTATTCCTAGCCCTGGCTTAGAGCCCATCATGCAAGAAAATAAAACTATGTATATCACTAGTTGTCTTCATGTTTACAGAAAATAGAGACAGCAAGTAATGTAAACGACCTTCCTGAAACTGAGATAATCTTCTATAACACTTTTATGGCTCCATCAAGTATATGGCTCGGTGCTTTTATAGTATAACCTGATAGATATTATGTATGTGTGCAAGTGTGTGATTCTACTAAACTCTAAGATTTTATTAAAAAAATGCTTTTTATCATTTTCATGAGAAGCACGAAAATAGGATATAAAATTCTACATGAATCCTTTTTCTCCATTGTGTCCTTTAAGTGTCATATTTTCATTTAATTCTAATAAACTAAGATAATTTTTTATACAATATGCCCAAGTCTTTCAAGGAAAAAAAATATCATGTTATATAATTGACGAAAAGGCATTCTACATGCACATAACATAAATAAAAGAAACTTCAATTTGGTTCCTTTACGATACAAAATAACACGCAGCTTAATTTGGCTCCTTCATGATACCAAATAACATACAAGATGATGGTCTTCCCAATCAAACCGCAAAAAGACAGGATTTAGCATATAGCACATTAAAACTTCAAAGAAAATTATTTATATTCAAAATACAAAAATATATGAATATAAACTATCAGAAAATCACCTTTCTCGATGTGGCAGCAAAATTTTTGTTTCAGATGGGTTGTCCACTGAACAATAAACTAATTCAGAATTATAGAACTCCTCACTTCTCCTCTTGATAAAAAAATGATTTCCACGGTGACTAGCTGACGTATCAATACCATAAACTCGAGGAGTCAAAGTCCTAAGTCCACCTTCTTGGTTGTAAATGTCTAGATAATAAATAAACCGCGTATTTTTACTTTCAGATCCAACAAAAATGTATTGTTTGCTTTCAGAAGCTTGGAGATCAACAGAAAACATATCATCCTTCTCATGGTAGAGGCACTTATCGCTAGACTGTTCCGATAACAATTTATGACACCATACCTACATAAGTATGAAGGACATTAGACTTAAATAAATTGAGAAATTTAGAGAAGTGATGTGCAAAATATCTCATGTAAAAGCATTGGCTTTCACCCAATGGTCAAGAAAAATTCAAAACATTCTACTTGGTAACAGTACAGATGATAAAGTGCATTTCAGTAAAGAAGTTAAATCCCAAAATGATCTCTTGACTATTTAGATGTGGCCAATTTAATCTTTGAATTATATAGTCCTCAATTTAGTCCCCTGACAATTGAAATTGATTTTAATTGGTTGCTCGGGGACCGAATTGAGATCAATTTCATGCAATCCAGGGCTCAACTGGAACTGTTAGTGTGTCATAATTTCTACACAAGGAATCAACTGAGATCAATTTTCAATAGTTTAGGGATTAAATTGGAGTGCTACAAAACTATGAAGTAAATTAGCCACATATGAATCGACAGGGAACCAATTTGAGATTTATCCTTAGCAAAAAGGTTTAAGCCATATTTGCTCAAAACTTCATCCATTTAACGGAATAACTAGAAAATAACTTTCAATTCCAATACTATAACCTTGTCAGGACGAAGGATTTCATCCATTGTAATGTAAAGTAGTGTATCATCTCCTGCCCATTCTATATTTGAAGTTACGCCTATTAAGGGATTGCCTACAGCAATACCTTCATCAGCATCAATCACATAAACAGTATAGATCTCATCACCTTTAATATCTTCAGCATAAGCTATAAGTTTATTATTAGGGCTAGCCTGCAAAAACAAGTACAAAAATATAAAATATGGAAGGAAAGGAAACTGCACCAAAATGCTTAAACAATCAAAGATTACTTTGAAAGCCCCAATACGATAATAAACATGGCCTTGGGCCTTAATATTCTCATCTAGAATAACTTGCTCTTTGGGAGCTTCAGGTCCTATGGGCATGACATCATGCACAGAAGAAGTTACATTAGTGATAAGACGCCTGCAATGCAAAATATATTCCTTTCCTTGCAAAGTTTTTTCATAATAATAATATTGCCCTCTGCGAATAGGTGCGGAGATATCACTTTCCTCAATTCTTGCTCTTATCTCAGCATATAACTGATCCTCAAATTGTTTAACACCTAGAATTGAATGTCCAAACGTTAGCATATTTGAGGGAAAACAAAAAAGAAAAAATTAAATGTGTGGTACAGAAGGTGCCACGTTTGCATGGGAGGTGAAGGGTTGAAAAAGGATTAAAATACTTAAAGAAATGTCAGACTAAAAAGTAACGAAATTCGTATACTTGCCAAAAATTTATTTGATATTTAATAAATTATTTGATCGCCTATATAGTGATGCAAAACAGGAGCTCATTTTTAGCATAATAATTAAGGAGAAATATTTAGATCTATTAACATGTTGAACTACAATTCCAATTTCGAATGGATGGTTTCCTCCACAATAAACATGAAAAAATCACAAGGATTTCTTATGCAAAATATCATAGTGAATTTTAAAGATCCCTCACAAAATTAAAGGATAAAGCTAATGAAGTGCACGAACAGCAACGTGGAGGCCCACAAAGATTATTCATTGAATCGCAAGAAAAAGCCTAAGATAATTCAAGAAACAAGAACGCCTGGCCCGCTCAAGTCCATTTTATGCTTGAATTTTGAATGATGTAATTTTAAATTTTATAGAAAATCTAAGGTTTTGAAAGTCTGAAGTTTGATTTCAATCATTTATGTATTTCTTAAAAAGTAGAGGATTCAGCAATGGGAAGTTAAGATTTTATATAGAGTGTAGAAGCAATTTGATACCTCCAATAAATTGAGCCACACACAGTTTTCTCTTTTACATAGAATGTAGAGGCAATTTAATACCTCCAATACATTTGGCCTCCCACCATTATTATTATTATTATTATTATTATTATTATTATTATTATTATTTGTTTTTAGGAATGGTTGTAAAAAGCTATTAATAGCCCTCTTCGAGCAATGAAATCAGGTTTCGATGGTTTAAAAACATAAAAATTATTTTCATTAGGTTGAAGTTTGGTGGTCGGCCTTTGCTTTTTCCTTAGTGAAAAAAACTAGTTATTTTGTCTAGTATTGTGTTTTTCATTCTAGCATCACTATATTCATCAATCTCACTTCTTAAAACAAAGCCTTTCACAAAATCAAAAATCTTAATACCCGCCGACTATGACAGTCCAAAAAAAATTTAGAACTTCTTACTTGTATGTCCAATTTGCCTAAAATTGCCAACATTTGTTAGCTAATATGCCAAAACGTTGATCCGAAGGGTCTCAGAATATCTACCAAGAAAATAATTTTATCCATTGCAAGCAAATCCCATTTTTCTTAGCTTTCGATATTTAACCCTAACATCTTCCCACTTGATCATTGATTTCTTAAATATCAATCACCTTGGCATTCTCATCAAAATCCTTTGAAGGTTTTTTATTTTTATTTCATCAATCCACCTTTCCATCATTTGTCTCTTTATTTGTAAAATGTTGATACTATTTTTTCACGCTAACCAAAGTACCATGCCCTACATAAGCAAAAAAGCTATTATTGTGTATCTATTACAATGAGTATAGCGCACTGCCCAATATACAACAAAAACAACAACAAAGCCTAAATCCCACTAAATGGGGTCGGCTACATGAATCTTTTTTCTCCATTGCGTCTGATTTAGTGTCAAATTTTCATTTAGTTCTAATAAATTAAGATCATTTTTTATGCAATAAGCCCAAGTCTTCCTCGGTCTACCTCTGCCTTTCTTAACATAAGTAGAATCTAAAACATCTACTCTCCTAACAGATCATCAGGTGGTCGACGTTCAATGTGACCAAACCATCTAAGACGTCTCTCTCTAATTTTGTATGTCACTGGTGCAACACCAACCCTATTATGAATATATTCATTTCGCATTTTGTCTCTAAGTGTAAATCCACTCATCCACCCAATCATTCTCATCTCGGCAACACTTTAACTTAGCATTATACTTCTCTTTTAATGGCCAACATTCAGCGTCATAGCCCATTATATATATATATATATATATATATATATATATATTTTGTATGTATGCAAGAATTTATAAAAGGTATAGTCATGACTTTGAACCATGTGAAACTACGGACATTTCTTTGGGAAAGTGGGTCAATTTCTTTAATAGGAAAAATATCAAATCAAGAATAGAAATCATATCATTCAGTACCTACCTCTTGCCTCCTTCGGTCAACTCCTTGACGAGCAAGCCACGACCAAGCAGTGCAGCCTTCCAGCGGCATTCATTGATATGCGGCCTTCCCCACCGGCCTCTCTTAGTCGGACGATGCCCCAACCGACCACTCACGACCAGCCTACATTCCCGTTGGTCCTCTCTTAGCCGGCCGAGCGCTGCGGTAGAACAACGTTCAAGCCGGCCTTCCATTGTTCGGCGACCTCTTCAATCATCTCCCATGGTCGGTCGATGCTTTCAAAACCTCCCTTAGACAACCGACATTCCTGACAGCCCTCATGGTTGGTCGCTTCTCCAGCGGGCCACTGCTGCAACCAACTCTCTTGGTCGATCGACGCTTCAGTCGGCCCCCCGTGAACCGACCAATACTTCAGCCAGCCTTCTTTGGACAGCCGCTTCTCCAACTAGTCTCATCTCACCAACAACTTCCTAGGTCGGCCCCCCTTTTGTCGGCCTACTCTTAGGAATGTCTCTCTAGATGGTCGCCAGCCTGAGATAAAATCCGGTGGCTGCAAGGTCTCTGACAATATGCTCTAATGACAAAATACTGAAATAGCCTGTACTTTCCTCTATAAATGAATGGGTAAAATGTAATAATATATCTCTCTACTTTCACCTCCTATAAATAGATGACCTCTTGGCATGTAAAGAGGCTCCTTTAGGCTCTCTCTCTCTCCCTCTCATGTAGGGAGCTTGCTCCCCTTCTCCCTCATCTGTAACCTCATTTGTGTGGAATGAAATGGGCCGTCAAGCCCGAGGACCACCCCTATTTGCCCCCCAACTGGGCAACCCTATCACTTTCTATCCGTTTATTTTTCCACCCCTCGGAATCCAGCTCTATTCCTTGGGTACAACCAGCTTAGCATATTTGGATTCAACATCATAAAAAATACTGAGTATGTGTACGTGCTGCCAACAAGACGTAAAGCCTTTCGGGTTGGAGAAACCAAATTACAGTAAAAAAAAGGAAAAAGAAACGAAAGAAGAAAAAGAGAAGAATAAGATGGAGACAAAATGTGACAAGTCAAAGAGAAAAAAGACAGCAAAAAGAGGAAAGAACTCCAAAAGCTGGAAGGTCACGTACAAAAAAGAGAAAGAGATGAGGATTTTCTCATTATACTTCATTTACTTGTTCATTAAGAAAAAAAGAGAAAAAATAAATCAATGAAAAGAATAAGATAAAGTAAATACAAATAAAAGTGAAAGATTAAAGACTAAAAAAGACATCCTCTCTTCTCACATAAGCCTCTCCTCCGAGAGAGCATTCCAAACAAAATAAGATCACTCTCTCTATGCCTCCCCTCTGAGGTGAGCCATCGGATTCTCTCCAAGCCTCTCCTCCGGAAGAGCACTCCAAGCCTCCCTTCCAAGGCGAGCCAGACGAACTCTCTAGTTTTCCAATTCTCTCCTTTGGGATGAGCAAGCAAGCTCTATTTCTCTCATTTGAGTCTCTCCTCCGGGACTAGCATTCTATAAATCTATATATTGATTTGAGTCTCTCATCTAAGGTGAGCAAATAAAGCTTTTTCACCCCCTCAAGGAATCTCCAAAAACCCCGTTCTCAAAATTCAAGATGGAAGAAACCATCGAGGTGGTTCCCCACCCCAAAGCGGCAAGATCCGTAAGGGATACGACGCAAACCATCTCACTGGCAAGTCTTAGAGGGCACCACCGCGAAGGCAGCGACAATACCGCCTAAGTCTTGGCATAAGGTGAGGCTCATCGAGGCAATATTCCGACAAGAGTAAAACAATGGGTAAGGAGCAAGCTTGAGTTGTGGGACTTTTTTTACCCAAGAATCTAAAAAGAAAGGTTTGATTTTATGCTCCAAACTTGATCAAACTCTCCAAGAAATTTGACACCGGCTATTTCAACTCCAAGAAGTTAGAACTCGAGGGCTTTATATTAGTCGAACTTTATAGTAGCCGAAAGATGCCACCTCGCTAGGATAATCTTCTTAACAAGTTAGATTACAAAACTAACGTGGCGGTCCATACCTCGTTTATATTGATAGGGAAGCTAATTTTTTATGTTCATTTATGACATAGCTACCTGCTTTTATAACATTTTGATACTTGAAGGATTTTAGTATTTACACTTCATCGAAACAAATTCTCTAGTGACTCTCACCGCACGAACATCCCTCCCCGACTTTTTATGCAGCGAAGGATCTCTTCTCCAACTGATTTGCTTCGCCGGCTTGCTTCCTCCTAAAGATTAATTCGCTTCTTGATTATGAACCAGCCACCTTCTTGCATTGGTTCATTTTTAAACCAAATATTAAACATTTAATAAAATTTATAATTATATTTATATTTTTGAGCATCCCCAAATTCTAGTAATTTGATTATGTCCTCTTAAATGAAAATTTAAGTGCTTTAAAATTTAATTATTACTTTATAAATAGATAAAGTTTAAATTACATGGATATACTTTATAGAGTACACAAGAGTTGTAAGCATAATTACATCAAAAGGTCAATAAAAATTATATTTCATTTTATTGCACATTAATTAAAATGTCTGGATGACTCTTCTATTTCGGGAATGAAAAGTGAACGAATGCAACCATAGAGCCATAGTTATAAAACTTATCGTCATTAAATCTTCTACTCTCAATCTGCTCTTAGTCTTCTCTTCTTTCTCTTTCTCAGTTGGATGGAGCAATGCACGGGAGACCAATGAAATTAGAAATACCCACTTTTAATCTCATCAGGCCTTCTGTTGCCAGAATCTTTGTGGAGGGAGATATCACATTACCCGACACTCGAAGAAATTTGGCTTGGCAACGACATAATGACCGAAGGCAACATGTTGTCATGGAACAAAGATCATATTGTTGAACCCATTGTAAGATGTTTGGACACACACCTGGAAAAATGTTTCGTACACCATCCTAATTTGAGATCCCAACCTCAAGTGCCTCACCTAACTACTCAAGAAGCACCTATTCGATTGGCTGATATGGTGGAAATTGCAACTAGAGAGGATATTACCACTGATTTTGCCTCGGAGGAGCACCACTCACTACCTTAGCCCCCTCATATTGTTGAAAATAAGGATACTCTCTTTTTGGTGACAGATGATGCTCCTATGCTATGGAAACAAATATTGATAATGTTGAGGGCCCTCAAACCTTGACGGAGTGCCAAGTTCAAGGTGTGCAACAGGTAGAAATTGCGCTCATTGATGATTAACTCAGTGATAAATTGGGACAACCCTTAGAAAATGTTCGTCAAGTTTACAAAACTAGGAAGAAGAAAAAAGGACTACATGAACTCAAGATTTTACAGGAGGATGTTTTGCTCGTTTCGGGTGAAAGCCCTCATCACAGTTTGGTGCTAAAATCCCTCTGTAAAGCCAGAAGAGAGGAAAGCCCACTCATCATGATTAAGCTTTTTGATGGAATTCTAATACTTCACCCCAAACATGAAGCCTCCTCTCGAAATGTTTTTATCTGTTTGGGAAAATTTGCCAACTTATTTGGGATATACTTGTAAATTTTTGTTACCTTTTTGAGTCTTGTATGTCTTGTGAGTGGGTTCCTAGCACTCGCTCACTAAAATATATATATCATCTTCCCATCAATGAAATTTTTTATTTTGGTGATATAATATATATATATATATATATATATATATATATATATATTCTATTTTGAAGAAATGTGACTACACAAGTATCGATGCTTCGGCGTTTAAAGTATAAATTAATTATAAATGCTTATGCCCGACTTGACAATAACAGCCTTCGACTCTATATAAGTTGTTATTTTTTGGGTACATGAGGATGCCATATCCTTTAAAGTAACTCTATTAAATGTATGGTATTTCAATGTGAAAGATCAAGGTCAAAAAGTTTAAGGAGTTCGGGCATTCTGAAAACCACCCAATAGTCGGGGAACTCAAACCTGGATAGCAAAAAATAACCAACAACGACGCGAAGATTTTTTGATTAGTTAGAAGCAAAAAATAACAGACAGCGACGTCAAGATAGTCTAATCGGTTGAAAGCAAAAAATAACCGACAACGATATCAAAATCGTCTGATCGATTGAAAGCAAAAATACCGACAATGATGCCAAGATTTTACAATCGGTTGAAAGCAAAAATACTGACAACAACGCCAAGATCGTCTGATCGGGTGAAAGCAAAAAATAACCAACACCAAAGCTAAGATCTATGATCGGTTAAAAGCAAAAAAATAGCCAACAATGATGTCAAGATTATTCGATCGGTTGAAAGCAAAAATAACAGACAACGATGTCAAGATCATATGATCAGTTGAAAAAAAAAATATAACCGACAACGACGCCGATAACTTTTGATTGGTTGAAAGCAAAAGAACCAACAACGACGCCAAGAAAGGTCGATTGGTTGAAAGCAAAAATACCGACAATGAAGCGAAGATCGTCCAATCAGTTGAAAGCAAAAATATAGACAACGAAACCACGAAAGTCTGATTGGACGAAGCCATGAAAAATACTGACAGCAACGCCAAGATCGTCCGCCCGAATCTCGGCTGACATACTCAAATTCCTCTCATCCCCAAAAATTACCCCTTACATGGCAGCAACGAGCTCCACGGGAGGCAATGGACATATCAACCCGGGAGTTCTTCCATCGATTAGTTGATAAACAGGGAGTCTGACTGGTCTTTCGTTGAAGTTATATTTTCTATATTTTGAATCTTTCATTCTTATTACAGCCACACTTCAAAGAAGTAAAAGACTCAGGGGCTTCTATGTATGACAGAAAATATAAAAAGTCTAGCCATGATTAATAAATTGTGTTAAACTATGGACACTTCTTTGGGAAAGTGTGTCAATTTCTTTACTGGGAAAAATATCAAATCAAGAACATAAATCGCATCATATAGTTCCTACTTCTCTCAGCCAGACGACACCCCAACCGGCTTCTCTTAGTCGGATGACGTCCCAACCGGTCTCTCACGGTGGACCTACACTCTGTCGGTCGCTCTTAGCAGGACGACGCCCCAACCAACCTCTCACGGTTGGCCTACGCTCCTGTCAGTCGCTCTTAGTCAGATGACACCTCAACCGGTCTCTCATAAACAGCCTACGCTCCCGCTGATCCTCTCTTAGCTGGATGACGCTCTAGTAGAAGAACATTCAAGCCGGCCTTCCATTGGTTGGCGACCTCTTCAATAGCCTGCCATGGCCGGTCGACGCTTCCACAACCTCCCTTGGACGATCGACAATCTTGCTAACCCACACGACCGGTCGCTTCTCTAGCGGGTCGCCACCGCGGCCCAACTCCCTTGGCCGACCAACACTCCAGCCCACCCCTATCAACCGACCACCATTTCAGACAGCCTCCTCTGGATGGCCGCTTCTCCAACCAGACTCGTCACACCAACGACTTCCCCGGCTGGCCCCATTGCCCAGCCACCTCCGAGGAATGTAACTCTTCTAGATGCTCGCCAACCGAAGATCAAATCCAGTAGCCAACAAGGTCTCAGATAATATGCTCCGATGACAAAAGACAGAAATAGCCTATAGTTTCCTCCATAACTTAAGGGCAAAATTGTAATAATATATCCCCATACTTTCACCTGCTATAAATAAAGGACTCATTGGCATGTAAAGGAACCCCTTTAGGCTCACTCTCTCCCTCTCATGTAGGGAGCTTGCTCCCCTTCTCCCTCATTTGTATCCTCATTTGTGTGGGAATGAAAGGGCCCACCGAGCCGGGGCCACCCCTATTTGGTCCCCGACAGAGCAACCCTCTCTCTTTCTCTCCTCTTTTTCCAACCCTCGAAATCTGGCTTTATTCCTTGGGCACAACTCCGTCTGGACAGATTTGGATTCGATAATATACATATGGGGATTATTAATAGTAAAAATCATAATTATGAAACATAAATAGAAGAAAATATCTTACCAACAACCATAGTAATTCAATTTAAGATGAACATCAAAAGAATTTTCTAGTTTATCCAAGCAATTTATATCCTATAAAATGATAGAATCACAAAGGTTTTATCTTGTCAGAGCTGAAATCCATAACTACTTGTTTTCATATGTATTCTTCTCCCATTGAGGAGCTATATAGCTTAACTACAAGCACTTTTTTAATGGATAGTCATACCCTTTTTTTACAAATAAGACAACTTGAATGGATAGTCATGCCCTTTTCACAAATTAGACATCTCTTGAATGGATAGCCACATCCTTTCTACAAATGAGAGATAGTAATTAACTAAAACAATATCGTAGGTATCTTAATTTAAAGGACCGCATAAGTATCAAATAAATTAATTTAATTGTTTTAATTAAATTATATTTAATTAATATTCATGACATTTTATTCAATCATTTCTTATACTCTTACACTTGGCCCATCAATCTTAATTTCATATTTATCATTATATGAACAAATTTATGCTCTTAAATCTTGAAACTCAAATAAAAGAGTAAAAAATAATGAATCACAGTGAAAAGTCACCTAAATTGAGTATTAACTTCCATATATTATGATAAAATATTGTGTTTTATTACTAATCGTTTATTCAATATCTTTATCAAATCACTATAGTGTCGTCTTCAAAAATTTATGTATAAAACCAAAAAAAGAGATAAGAGTATTAAGGCTTTAAATGTTAAAAACTATATTCAAATGAAAATGAATCTCAATTAAACAATTATATAATAGAGCTAAGTCTCACATGCTACACAAATTTTTGTCTACAACCTTGATGGTAACGTTGCAACCAAGGAAACAATTATTATTAGCACACTACTAATACCTCAACTTGCCACCTTGTTTGCTTTAACAAGTTCTTTATCGGTTAAATAGTATATGTCGATGTGTATACTTTGACTCCTCATTCAATTATTCTTAGCCAAAAATATTACAACAAAATTATCATAATATGTCCTCCGTGATCTACAGATATAATTAACACTTTTAAACCCTAAATTAAAACTTCTAAGCTAAATAGTTTATAGTGTTGCTTCAAAATATGATACAAACTTCGTATTTGCAGTTGAACTAGGGCGATTAATGATTGTTTTGCACTTCTCCAAGAAATACCCTCCTAATAAAAAGACAAATCTTGATAACCATTATCTTGAGTTAAGATAGTCGATAAAGTGAAGATAATTCACACCTTATTCATCAAAGGAGCACATCTTCAATCATGCCATCTTTTTGACAAGTATAACAATTCTCTAATGTAAAACTTCAAATATTAACTCACAATTTCGTGTTTAATAAAAATTAACGATCAATCTTTCCAGATATTCTTTTAGTTTATGAAAGCGAGCAGAGCAAGGGGACTACTATCAGCTGGTCATGGACTCAGCAGAGTCGTGTCACGCACTTTATTCACAATCATTGCTTCTTCCTTTTCTTAGATAAGAAGCTCCATTTTTCCTTTCAACCACGAAAGATAATGGATTTCACAACATACAAAAAGGACACAGTTTCAAATTCCGATTGAATCTAGCGAGAGTGAACAAGGAAAAGATGAATAAATCAATAGGGGCGGTATGGAGCTCACTCGACAATGCTTGATCGGTGTAATCGTTCTCCGAGTTGAGGTAGGAAAGAACCTCGGGATTCGAACGAGAGTCGTCCCGGAGCCAGTAGTAATTGTCAACACGAACGTCGCCGAACATCTCCATCTCATGCCTCACCTTCCTAGCCACCGGCGGCGCCGCCATAGAGCTATGTAATGGTACAGCGGCCGCACTACGGCCAGCGTATTCGGAATCAAAACTCGCGGCCGCTGAGAGAGGTGGCGGAAGAGAGAAGAGGAGCCGGCCTGTCAGAAGCAAAGGGAAGGAACAAATATTAGGGCGGGGCGGCACATGATACACTCGCATTCCTGGCAGCCCCGGCCCGCCACTCGAAAACTGTAGTTAGGGAGTCCTAATATTTTTTTCAAAGGGAATAGGTTTAGCGCCTGTTTGGTTCGGCTTCGAACCCCTGCAGAGTGGTCGGTCGACGTGAAGTCGAGTGAACGTGAGAGGCGCAGCCGAAGAATTCGCGGCAGATTGCCGTGAAATGGCCTTAAAGCGAACCTCGGGATAACCCCCGCGGTCCCGACTTCGACGCGGCTTTGAATATTTTTTTCTCTCGCTGCCCTCGCTCCGCCGCGCCCTCAATTTCCCTCTGCCCTACACGTTCTCTCTCGAGCCGACGGTCTCTCCTCTTCCTCGGCCAAGAAAAGATCGAATCCAAGGTAACCTACCTTCGATCCTTCTGTTTGGGAGCAGCTGTAACTTATCAGCTTATTCAGATAAACAGTTTATTCTAATAAACTGTTAATTAGCAGCTAATCTGGATGAGTTGTCTGTCTGTTTGGTTTGATTGTTTGTAAAATTGTTGATTTGCAGTTATTTGTGGATAAATGATTATTATGCCCCTAAAATGAATAAGTTGTTGAGTTGTTTGGTTTCTGCGGTTTGAAAACAGCTTATTGTCGCCATATTTTTAGGTTGTGTGTTTTATTTTGAAAAGGGGTCGCCTAACAGAAATTGTTGGCGTATTTTTAGGTTATGTGTTTTATTTTGAAAAGGGGTCGCCTAACAGAAATTGTCGTTGAATTTTAGATTTTAAATTTAATTTAAATATGTATATATGGTTTAGAAAGTATTATTTGATTTTGAAAATAATTTTAAGATATGAAATCAAACCGATCTCACATCCCAAATAGTTTATATAAACGAGCACCGCATCACAAACCGCGTATCTATCCCGAAGAATAGTACACACTCGCTCGATGATGGGGCTCGGTTAAATAATCTAGGAGATTTGTGACATTCTGTTTAGTCCGTGAACCAATTTTATAAGCTCGACAAATTCCTCTCGCTTAATATAAATGAATTAAACAGGGTTTATATTACTCTAGGTTTCTAAAGTTCCCTATAAGGGCAAGCCCCTATAGTTAATTACATCTTAAATGAAGTGAATCATTTAAGAAAACTCTCGATAATGATCAGTTGTTTTGCTCTCAAGAATTTCAATGTTTAAGGTTTTCAAAGGATTGGATTTTTGAAATTTCAAAAGGGATTAGCTCAAATTTGGAACATTTATTTTCGTGAGTCCAAAAGGAAGAGAAATACGAGAATCCGAGGATCCAAGAAGATTCTTGGCAACTTCCCAAACTATCCTATTGTTTCGCTTCGAGTTTAAGAAAATCCTAATATTATCCGATATTTCAATCTCGCCAATTTTAATTAATTTGGACTTATATTTGTATGATAAAATCATACAAATAATTCAAGATATGAGTGTTTATGTCGTACCAAACGACTACCTCGGAGTCCTAAGACCGGTTAGTGGCTTAATTTACATGACACGATCATGCAAATGCCTAACGAAGAGTCGAGGATTTATGTCGCACTAAACAAACTACCTCGAAGTCTTACGGCTTCGGTTATTTAATTCAGGAATGTTTAGCCGATGTAGAGTTGTTTTCATTGACGAAGATGGCCGTGCTGCCCACCGTGCTCCAAGCTCCTTGTTGTTGCAGAGGTTTAGTTTTAGAAGTCATAAATCAGGAGATGAGAGAAGTGTTTTAGTTTAGAGAAAATCTTAAAATTCAAGTGTTTTTTAATATTTTAATTAAAACAAATCTTAAAGTTGGTTAAACAGAACCGATTAAGATCCCACGATTCCGTCATCCCGGCACCGTTATTTTCATCGAATTCACTTAGTCCGTATGAATTTGTTAAACTCAACCGAATGAGTTCCACACCTTCATTTAGACCGTGGGAAATCCCGTTAAGCAACACGTGGGTTACATCATCCGAGGTATTCCCGATCATTCAACGAGACGTTTTAATTTAGTTGCAATCGTAGTTTCGTGTTATGTTTGTGATTAAATTTCGAGTTGTTTTATATTTTGAAATGTTGTGGCGGTGATTTTTATCTTGTAATGACTTTTAATTTAGTTTTGGTTTCAGTTCGGGACTATCCTAAAAGGTTTTGGTTTTCATGCACATGATCGTTTATCATGCAAGAAAAGTAAAGTGCATTTGCAATAAAATAAAAGCGTACTCCGGAGGGTCTTCCCGTAATCCCAAGCCGCACTTAAAACACATGTTAAGGCATTTAAATATTTCAACAAGTACCTAGGTAAAGCTAAGGGAAAGGTTTTGGTTGTCTATCAAAGTCCTAATCCTATACTACTCATCTCCTACGACGTCTAGGTTCATGTATTTTGGTTTAAGGACGATTTTCTTCATCAAAGAACAATTAAGTTCAATTGTTCTTATAAACATCCTATCATATCGAGGAAGTGTTTAAGACGAGTCTTAAACATCTTTTCAATATCACTTGAATTGTTTCTAAGTCCAAATGGATTTAATTAATCAGGTGAAGTAATCATCCGAGGTTTAATTAAGTTTTGTTTTTTTGCTCAGATGAACTAGGATGTTCGAATATCCTATGAATGAGGTGACACTTCACTAAATACTCCACTTAGGAGTTATGATAACAAGAGCTTTTAAGGGCAAATTGATGTTTTAGTGATTTCGTGATTTAATTTAATTTTAATTAATTGGTTTAAGTTCGGAATAGATGTTCAAGTTGTTTTAGCATTTATTTTGAATTATTTATGTCTTAAGTGATGTTATATTTAATTCAATTTAATTTAATTTAATTTAATTTGGTTTAGTTTAATTTTAAATTAATTTTATTTTTATTTTAATTTAATTTTAATTTTATTTTAATTTGATTTTATTTTTAATTTAATTTAGTTTAATTTAATATGTTTTAATTTAATTTAATTTAACTTGAATTTACTTTGATTTAATTGTGATTTAATTTAATTTTAATTTGATTTAATTTTTTTATTTTTAATGTTTTTAAAGATGATTTAATTTAATTGTTAAAGTATTAATTTAATTGAAATTTTGAATTAATTTAGTTTAAATGTTTTAATTTTAATTTAATTTAATGATTAAGTCTTTTAGTATTTTAAATCTTGAGTTTGGATTATCATTTTAATTGGGAATTAAATATTATTGAAGTGATTAATTTAGGGACTCTTAAATTAAAGAATAAATGTCTTCTTAATAATATCCCTATTTTAATAATTTCAATTTTTTTATTAATCTTCCAAATTTAATTAATTAATTGATTAAGGTTAACTTTAATTAATCTTAAAATGATTGATGAGTCTCTACCCTTTAATTATTTAAATTTCAATCATCCAAATCAGATTAGGATCAAATATTTTACTCTCTCATTTTATTAAGCCTAAAGTTTTAATTAAGGGTTAAAATTTTAATTACCATTTTGCCTTTCAAGCTTAATAATTCCATAACTCACTAAATTGAGCTTAAATGAATTTGAAATTTTTATGTGACTTCACTCACATGTCAATTAAGATATTAGAGGAGAAAATGTGATTTTTCTGTATTTAATTTATTTAAATAAGTATTTTTTGTGGAAAATAGGGATTTTCAAGGAAAATTCAATAAGATGACCAAGAGAATTTTTTTGTCCTTAAGAAAATTATGGGGCACTCCTAATGACCAGAGGACCATTTAGACTAATTTTGGTGATTTTTGAATTATATTTTACTTATTAGAATTATTTTGAGTTTTGGAGCATTAATTAATTTTAAAATAAAATTAAAGTTGAAAAATGGATTTTATATTTTTCTTAAATCTATCTAACCTCAAGGAGTTCAAAGAAACAAATTTTATATTTTTCTGATTTTTCTTTGATTTATTAGAATTATTTTAGTGAAAAGGTCGAGAAATACATTTTTTAATATTAAAAAATTACATTAAGCCTTTAAAATTCAATATCTTACCCTAGGGACTTAAGAAAAATATTTGATTTGTTCCTAAATGATTAGAATTCAAAATGTGACATTTTGGTGATTTTTAATATTTTTATAATTTCTATTATTTTTGAATTATTAAAAATATTAAAATAATGATAAAAATCAACTTTTTTAGAAAATTACAATTTTAATTTTTCTAAGTTCCTCTGATATCAGAGAAGCTCCAAAACCATTTTTGTAAATTTTTGAAAAGTATTTTGTGAGTTATGAATTTTTAAAGTTTAATTTTACCTATTTTTACTTACGAGGCTTAATCAACCCATTTGGTGTGGTTAATCAAGTTCAATTGGTTTCAAATTTTTATGTGGTGTTCTCCTATCCCTAGAGGACAGTGGAGAATTGTTTTTAAGTTAATTTGATGTGTGATTAACCCTAATTAATTATAGTTCAATATTGGGTATTTAGGCCAAATAGGGTTATTCCAAGTGAACTAACTCAAAACCTATTTTTCCTAGGGTCCTCTGGTCATAAGAAATATCACCAAATTTTCCTAGAATTTATTTCACAACATGCTAATTATTGAAATAAAAATATCTAAAATAGTAACATGCAATTGAAAAATCAATAACTTCTCATAGGGATAGTCTATGACCTTGGAAAATTCAGGGCATGTTCCCAAGTTCGGAGGCTTCAAAAGCCCTATGGTTTCATGCCATGGTGAATTGCCTATGCAAATGGAGAATTAAAATAATGTAGAGAGTAAATAAATCATTAAAAATAAAATACTCAATGAAATTACTTGATTTCTTTTTCACATTATTCTCCTCTGTTCATTGAGCAAGAGGGTATTTTTATTTTATTTTTATGATTTTTCTACACAAAGTTATGGATTTTTGAAGTTCTGGTAATTAAATAAATAGAAAAATAGCCTATTTATCTACTTATCCACGCGGCGCCGCATCAACCTCGGCAGCTCCGAAGGGGGTGCGTGTTGCGCTGTGATTGGGCGCCGCCATCTGAGTCAGCCGTCCCGGGACCCGCCTTTCACATAACATGTTCTGGTCCGACGCGATCCGAGCCGTCCATCCGATACACGCGCGATCCAACGGCTCCCAGTCCTCGTCTACGACTGGTGCGAACCCGTGACCGTAGACCTTCTAACTTTAATTTCTCACTCGATTTTCCACGGATTTTTGTGTTCTTATGCTCTATGGATTCGTCTTGAAGAGACGAACACATCCATATGGTAAACATACACTGAAATTAACTCAAACTAAATGGAGAATCTCTGTAAGCTCGGGAGGAAGAGTGAGTCCATACCTTTGCTCGCAGAAGTGAGGCTTCAATCCGAGGGTTGTGTCACGTTCGATTGGGTCCAAGCAAGCTCCGCATGAAGTCCTCGGCCCGGTGAATTGTCTAGGTATGATTTCGACCACAACCGATCACAAAACTTGGAGGCTGGAAGCAATGGCTGGCCTGGTGAGGGGGCTTTTGCTGGGAAACTTCTCCTCTTGGTCTGGTGAAGGTGTAGAGTCAATCAATTTGAGGATTGACTTATTGTGGTGAAGTGTCCTAGTTTTGGGTTTGGATTTCAACTCTGAAATTGAGCTCACAGAGAGGAAATGGCAGGGGGATTTCAGTGGGGATCAAGTTCTCTATGTGTAGAGAGTGGTATGGGATGATTTTGGCGGTGGTTTCAGTAAGGTTTTGTTCAAGACCTCTCTTGGCCGAGAGGAGGGGGTGTTTAAATAGAGAGGATGGAGGGCCTCCTGCGGGGTTTAAGGGTCGGGATCACCGCTCCGCGTGAGGAGAAGAACAGTACCGCAATGCCCATTTGGAGTGAGGCAACCCGAGCAAGGTGGAATTCCAAAATTTGGCTCCTCCCAAGGTCTCGGCCATGGTGTTTTCCCAGTGATCCGGATGGTCGGCCGACAGTGCATGGGTCACCCTCAAGTTCAAGTGGGTCGTGGTCGGAGGTTTGTCAGTGCAATCGAGCTTTGCCATGTGTAAAGGGCTTGGATTAAAATGGCATGGGGAGAGGCCATTTTGGCTTCGATTTGGTCCAAGCCATGATTTTGGGTTAGGTTCACCTTCCCACGACTGATTTGGGCCGAGGAGGATCATTTACATCGCCTAGAAAGGGGTGGTGAAGTCCCTATCTAAAGTGATGCGGCTAATCTTGGTTTAGTGTGTAACATGAAAGGGGTTAAAAAGCTTAATGGAGGTTTAAGAAAGGGGGCCCTCCTCTTGCTACTTTGGGTATGGTCACATGTCAAACATCCCATGGCTTCATATGGCTTATACATGGCTTGTCTTTGGCTCACCTATGGCTTGGCAAGAGCTTGGTCAATTTCATAAAAAAGGATTTTGTGAATTTTGGCATTTTAATGGGGATTGTTATGAGACTTGATTTGGAATTTTTAATTGATAAATTAGGACTTTAGCAATGATTTTAAATTAAATGTGTGATGAGGGAAAGTGTCATGTGGGCTTTAGATTGATTTGGGCTTTTGAATTTGGTGAAAATGGGCTTTTAGGAAGGTTTAAGGGAGTGGGCCTTCATGTTTAGCAATGGGCTTTTAGATAAAAAAAATTTTGTAAAGGGCCATGCCAAATAAATGCTGAATCTAGTTTAAGGATGTGTCTTGAATGATTTTAAGCAAATTTGAGGTGGTTTGGAATTGAATTGGGTTGAATTTGGGTTCATTTGGTAAATGGGCCAATGTAGGTCAAATTGGGCTAATTTGGGCCAATGTTGGGCTAAGGTTGAAATTGATGTAAAATTAATGTTGGGAAATGTTTATGGGAGTGTTTCAAAGAGGTTTCAACTTTGGTTGGGTTTTGGTTTTGGGACTTGGGCTTATTCGGGTTAGGTTCGGGTTTAGGTCAAAATTGGGCTTTTGGTTTTGGGTTGAATTTGAATGGGGTTTGGGTCCAAATTTTGGGCAAATAATGTTAGTGTTTTGTTTGTGGGGATGTTAGGGAATGTTTAGAAAAGGTTTAGGGTCAATTGGAGTTGAATTGGTTTGGTTTGGGCTAAGATTGGGTCATGGGTCCAAATTGGGCTTTAAGGTCAAAAGTGAAATTGGACTCAAATGTTAATTAAATTGGACTTGGATTTGGTCTAGATTGATATTTTGGATATAAATTTGAAGTTTAGAATTGAATTGGACCAAAATTGGGGTCAATTGGGTAGATTTGGTTTGACATCGGGTTCACTTGGCTAAGAATCGAGCAAATTGGGGTTTTCGTAAAAGTGGGGTAAATTGACAAAATTGGCCTATGGTGTAGTTGGATAAAATGAATTTGGGAATATTTTGGATTTTATGGAATTTTCTGGGAATTTTCTGAATTTTTGGATTTTTTGGCTAAGAGGGGCATTTTGGGTATTTGGAGGGTATTGGGGGTATTTTTGGAATTTTTGGTATTTTTGGCTATGGATGATCAATTTTATTGGTGAGGAAATGTTCAAGGTTAATTTTGGGGAATTTTGGGTGATTTGAAAATTTTGGAGGATTTGGGCAATTTTAAGGGCTTTTGGTAGTTTGATAGGTGTAGGGTTCTCGGTCAAAAATCGAAATTTTGGAAGAATGAAGATTGATCAAATATGAGTGAAATGGAATCACTTTGATTGAGCCATGAAGCCATGTTAAGCCTATATGAGCCATGAGAGGACTCATTCGAGCGCATTCACTATGTTGCTCCTAACCCTCTTAGCTAGGGGCTTAGGGGTTAAGGTCCATCCATATGAATTACCTACATGAGTCAAGGAGTCAAGTTGGGTATCGGTGTGGTTTTAGGATTTGGATTGTGTGTGTGAGAGTGTAGAGTATGAGTGTAGTGAGTGTGTAAGTCAACCCTCACTGCACTGGCCACACAGGTGGTCCTAAAGCCAAAGAGTCCTATAGTGGAACTCATCCTTTAAACCTTCACTTTTGATCTCAACCCTCTAGGTGATTAGGGGTCTACAATCAAGCTTGTGGGGTTTGCAGGAGACAAGAAGTGGTTTAAATTTCTAAAGGATGGGTCCCAATTCTAGTCCTCTAAGATAGTCAAAGGAAAAGCCTAAGGCTAGATCCTAAGCACTAAAGAGGGAAGAGAAGACCTCATCAAAAATGAGGTCAACACTTATTTGTAACTGTTTTTAGAAAAATAATAATTTTTGCTGCTCTTTATTAATAAAATTTTATTAAGATATAAAATCTTATTTTAAATTAAAAAAAAAATTAATATAAAATTTTAGTTTTAAAAATATGATATCTTATTTTCAAACATATTAGAAATTTATTAATTTTTTATCTTTATAATCGTATGTTCAAGAGAATATTTAAATAACCTACATTTCATAACAGGAATAATATTTTGAAATAACAGTAATTATAGTACCAGATTGTTGCTAATAGTTTTCATCACAAAATAAATTATATTACATAACAAATTATTCACATATTCACCACTCAACCATTTTTTATCTTGAAGTGTTCAAACTGTGCTCTTCATTGAGAACATAAAAATAATTAAATTGGCAGTTACATACCAACCACTCAATTTTGTTAGTTTTCATGTGTAGCATCAAAATCAGAGCAAATATATTAATGAAAAGGTTTCAAAATATAACAACACATTCACATAACTAACAGTCATCCAAATAAAATACAAGTAGAATCTAAAACCTAAACATTGAGTTTCATGAAACTTAAATACAAAAAACTTAGAGAACACACTAAGTGAGCTTCATGAAACCTAAATAAAAGAAGAAATAACAGGTTAAAATTACAACGAGAAAAATGACAGCATTCATTTTATAATATAAGAGCATGTCACGACGATCGTTGCCCAGTTTTGAACCACATAAATGTGAACAAACTTGTCCGGGTGAGAAGCAGTCAAATTAGAAGCGATGTCTTGAACTTTTGATACCATGAATCCCCGAGCAACTGTGTTTGATTGGGAGAATGTAGTAGCGAACGTACTGTCAACCCACCTGAAGAACTTGTAGTCATCTGATCCTTGTCCCCACCGAGGGCATCTGTAGAACTGTCATCTGTATTTGTGTTGCTGACGTGACGTGAGTAATAAGTACGACAATCCGCAATAGCATAGTACTCGCTCGAACTTTCCTGCAAACCTGTAGCTCATCTTTTTTGCAATTATTTAAGCCAAAATATAACAGACCAGTTAGCAAACTTATATGGGAGGGACTTACAGATGTCAAGTGTAATCATGCAATTTTGAAATCCATATCACAAAATATGATGACTAGGATTATTGAACAATCACATATCTTGTAAACTGCAGCAAAATAAAAAGATTTTTAAAAAGGAAATAAATAAACAAAAAAAACATGAAGTGAATCGCACACACGCACACGCACGCACGCGCGCGCGCGCGCGCGCGCGCGCACACACACACACACACACATATATATATATATATATATATATATATATATATATATATATATATATATAAAGGTTGAAATAGAGTTGTAATTATGATGTGTTCGTCCAGACATGCGAGTCCAAATTCCCACTAATACCCTCCCTTAATAAAATATAATATTAGCTGTGGAGTCTGTCCGGTCTCCAATAATATCAAGTATAAAATTTGTATCTTCATGTTACAAATGAGTATAAATTTTGTATTCTACTTATAACTCTGAGGGTATAAATTTTATGCTTTGTTTATATCCTGATCTTTCGCGTATCACGATGCTATTGGAGTCTGAATAAATCAAGACTCCACACGTAATATTTTTCGGTAAGTTGGAGCTACATAAAGATATAAAGAGTTAGTGCTTTGTGACTTATTGATCAAGCACTATCTTTCATCAAACATTCAAATTCTCACTCAAATATCAAAATTCATCAGAAAACTCTGTATTCATATTTTTCATTTTTATCAAATTCTCAATAGTTTGTTTATACTGTGCTCAAATGCATTGATTTGATAGTTCAAAAATCAACTAAGTGTTTATTTATGAATACTAATGTTTTTTGGTGCTTTTTATGCAATTCTCCTTTTTTTGGACATTCTATGAAATGTTTATGCATTTAAACATTTATTTTTTTAGCTTTTATTATATTTATTGTAATAATATTAAACTAATATTAACTTGTTTTTGCATGTTATCATATATATGTTTTAATCTGCTTTAGATATTAAAATGATATGTAAATAAATACAAATATTTTAATATTTCATACATAAATATATAAAAAATAGTAATATTTATGTAAATGTTACATACATGGAGAAGTTTGGGTTGCTTGATATATCTCAAAGAGGTTTAGTGTAGTTTGATAGCAATCTTATATCATAAAGTGGTATATATATTAATTGATACATATCTTAAAGCGGTTCTAATTGCATGAATATATCAAATAGAGACTTATAATATTTGAGGCATATCGCTTACCCTAAAAAGGCAAGGTTTACTTGATTCATACCATTAAGAAATTAGAACTATAAGCCATCCCCACCACCGGAGGCCATGACCAACCATTCACCACCACCGTGGCCTTAACCGACCCCAAGAGTACCCCTCAACATTTCAAATTTTATAATAGACGTGGGGTTTTTTTTTATATTGCCCCTCTTAACAAAATACTTTTGCCCTTATACTTAAATATGTTGCTCAAAGAACTTTTTGAAATTCCCCTTCTTTGGGCCAAAAATCACAAATAGCTCATTGCCTCGTAAAAAAATCACACATTTTCTTCCCTTGATAAAAAATTCTTTGAAATACTTTGAAATTTGTTTTATTTTATTCAAGCTTCCTTCCCTTGATAAAAAATTCTTGATGATCAATCTTTATTTGTGTTTGAATCACACCTTGGGGAATATAGCGCAAGAAAAGAGAGACGAAGTGGGGAGTGAATAGTAATGAATAGTAAGACATCTTCTCTATCACTTAGAATAAACTTCTTATTTATAAGGGAGAAGATATAGTATATTGATATTATATTTGCCCCATGTTTTTTAATGAGGAATTGCACATGAGATTCTAGGTATTTTACGTATATGAGCATATTGCTCGACTAGTCTCTTATTCGGTTGGCCAAGTTTATTTGTCATCGACACAATAAGGGCGGTTTGATCGGCTAGGCTGAGTTAGTGCAGCTGGTTGACTCATCTCGATCGGTCAGCTAGGGGAGTCTGTGGGATGATTAATTATGAGGCTTTGTTGTATTGTAAATTATCGGTTTTCCTGATATGGAGGCTCGGGGCATCCATGGGATGGCGGGTGATATTCATGATTTTAATTCTTTCCTCGAGGTCGGATCTACTAAAAGGCAGGCCGTTGTCTTCGCTCGACTCTCTTTAATGATTAGCTTAGATACTTATATGTTTTGCTTTAGTTTGACTAGTTCAAACTTGAATAGTTCGGAAGTTCTTTTAGTCCTTCTTCTGGCTTGATTGACCTTTGGCCTTGGCACCGAAGGTTGCGTCTAATTGGATAAGTGAACCCTCATTTTTAGTAGTTCCTCTCTTATGGATCATTGCATTTACTCGGGATTCGTGCTAGCGCACTTGATGTTCACTTGCAATTTGCTACTTTCTTCTGTGTGGGATTAAGATAAAGTCAAAACTAATAATAATTTTGTCATATTGTCGTTTCGCCCGTTTTGTAGCCGGTGTAGTAAAGCTAGCCTCACCTGCAAACAACAAGAATGGAGACAATCATCTCAGCAATCGTGTAATTAATAGCACAACGAATAAAAAATAGAATTATTTGCTCCTCAATATAGGATATTTCTGGAGTACGGAATAATTATTGAGGACCCTAAGTGACCTCAAATTCTAATTAATTTAGGGGCCACTGAACTTGTTGAAAAAATATGGTGTGCTTGAAATATAATTCTTTTTAAAAAATATAATGCATTTGAAATAGTTTATAATTGTTTGATTGGGTGTAGCATAATTGAAGTTTATTATTACTATTATTTTGTATTTGGTTTAGAGTAATATAAACTTGATAGCATATGAGTCGAGCAACAAAAGCAAGCTGCAGATAACATGATGAGCAAGTGACAAAGGCTAGTGGTTGTAATAGGTAGTGACCAGTGAAGGTGCATGATGGCCATGGCTTTCTTTGGGGGAGGAGAGAATGGGGGGTTACTATGTACAACAACAACAACTACATGAATTTTTTTTCTCCATTGCGTCCTATTTAGTGTCATATATTCATTTAATTCTAATAATTTAAGATCATTTTTTATACAGTAGCCCAAGTCGTCAACCACTACCTTTGTTAACATAAGTTGAATCTAAAACATCTACCCTTCTAATCAGATCATCAAATGATCAACATTTAATTTGACCAAACCATCTAAGACGACTCTCTCTAAGTTTGTCTGTCATCACAGCTACACCAACCCTATCACGAATATATTCATTTGGCATTTTGTCTCTAAGTGTAAAGCCACTCATCCACCTAAGCATCTCATCTCAATAACACAACTTAGTTTTATGCTTCTCTTTTAAAGGCCAACATTATGCGCCATAGAGTATTGTGGGTCTCACCACCAACTTTTAAAATTTTTCTTTCAGTCTAAGCAGTACTTTTCTATCACAAAATAAGCTCGAAGCATTCCTCCGCTTCAACCAACCAACTTGAATTCTACTAATAACATCCCCATCAATATCACCATCACTTTGAACAATAGACCCGAGATATCTAAAGCGTGCACACCTATTAATAATTTGATCACCTATAATTACATTTTTTTCACTAGAGCTACTACTTCTAAAATTAAATTACATATACTCAGGTTTAGTTCTACTCAAACAAAGGCCTTTAGACTCCAAGTTAGACCTCCATAATTCATGTTTTTCCTGAGCTTTTTCTCTCGTCTTATCCACGAGAATAATATCATCAGCAAAAAGCATACACCAGGTTACATCCTCCTGTAAGTGTCCAGTAATATCATCTATGACAAAAGCAGAAGGATATGGGCTTAAAGTCGATCCCAGATGTAAACCAACAAAAATAGAAAAATATTTAGTAAATCATCATTCTCTTCGAACACAAGTAACAACTATTGTATACATATGTTTAATGACTTGAATATAAGTTATATCAACTCATTTCTTCTCAAGAACTCTCCAAAGGATATCTCTTGTAACCTTGTTGTATGCTTTTTTCTAAATCAATAAAAATCATATATATATATATATATATATATATATATATATATATATATATATATATATATATATATATATATATATATATATTCTCCTTATTATCTCTGAACTCTCTGTCAAACCTCTCAATAAAAGTATAGTTTCCACAATAGACCTACCCCGTGTAAATCCAAATTGATTATGAGAAATTTTTGTAATGCGTCTTAACCTATATTCAATTACCCTTTTCCATAATTTTAAAGTATGACACATCAATTAAATTACTCTATAATTTTCACACTTTTGTGCATTTATTCTTATAAATGGGGACCAAAATACTCTTCCTTCACTCCTCAGGCATTTTTTTAGTTTTTAAAATAATATTAAAGAGTTTAGTAAGCCGAGAAACTCACAAATCTCCTAAATATCTCCACACTTCAATTGAGATATCATCAAGGCCTATAGACTTTCCATCTTTGATTTTCTTTAAAGCCTCCACAATTTCTTTTTATTAATGTGCCGCTAAAAATGAAACAAATTTAAATTAATTAATTAAATTTATATAAAAAAATAAGAAATCTTTTAAAACTTTGGAACAAGCTCATTAAGATATTCAATTAAAGCTCCATTTGGCCTTACAAAAAAACTTCAAAATAAGTTATAATTAAAAAGTTTAAACTAGTAAATGAACATATAAAAAAACCAACATATAAATAATAAACATATAATATGTTTATTATTTATGATGATTTACATACATGCCACTCAATTCCTATATATTTACATATCTAACACCTAAACTTCAATTTTAATGTATATGATACCTTTTTCTATGCATGGATAGTGTATTTCCTTTTTTTTTTTAAATTAAAATAGTGGAAATTTTTATGTGATATGAAAGATTGGGTTAGTATAAAATAAAAAATAGAGTTTTGGTGTTAGATATGTAAATACATATGTATGTACATGTCCCTATTAAATTTTAGGAAGATTTACATACATACCACTCAAATCTTAATGTACTTACATATATAACACCTAAACTTTAATATTTACTTCCATGCCACATTCCTTATATAAAAGTTAGATGCTGATATTTTTGCTGTGATATAAAAGATTTGGTTGGTATAGATGTAAAATTTAAATTTTAGATGCTAGATATCTAAATACATGTATGTAAATGCCCCAAAACTTTAATGTGAAGCTTTTAGGCCAAAAGCCAAAAGAATTTCTGCACTCTTTAGTCCCATATAGGAATAAAATGAATTATTATTGTTCCATAAATAAAATAGCAGAGCAACATATTCTATTATATAAAGCTCCATGTGGGTTTAAAGGTTGAAAATGTGTGAATACTTTTCAGAGAACTTTTTTGGCTTGATAAACCTACAGGACAATGAGTTATTTGTGGTTTTTGGGCCAAAGAAATGGAGTTTCAAGAGGTTATTTCAACAACATATTTGGGCAAATGGGCAAAAGTTCTTCATAAAGAGGGAAATATAAAAAGAACCCCTCTTCTTGGGGACACCCAAGGCCATGGCCGCGGCTAATGGTGGGGTGTGGCAGGATGGCAACAAGAATATGTTATTGCAAGTAATGGCGGTGGTGTGGGCTCGTGGGGGATTTTATTGATTGTGTGCGCCACCATAGATCTCGAAAGAATCCATATCTAAATGATCGAACATGACATTCGAAGAGTAATGTATTAGCCCAAGGGATGGAGATATTACCTTAGGATGGGTTCAATCGTTCAAATAAGGGAAATAATTTGAGGTCTACGAAATCAGAATTCTTCATTTACCTTGTGGGTGTAAGATAAAGTTATTTTTTATCTTGGGGTCTCGTTTCTAGAAAGGCAAGCCTTAACAGTTAATTGTATCTTCAAAGTCATGAGCCATAAAGAAAACCTCTAAATTAATACGTTAAGTCAAGTTGTTAGAGATCGGACTTTCATGATTGGAAGGGGGGAGTCTAGTTGGGAGGATTTAGGCTTCAAAAGAATGGAACTTACAATTCAATGATGACGTGTCATGGGAAAGGCCTGAGATGTAGAATAGGATTTGAAAAGATTTGATGAATTTTAATTGACTAAATGAAATGAAAATATGGATTAAGAATGTTGGATTCGACTAACACGGGCGATTTTGAGCCTTAAGTTAAGGATAGAGTCAGGAAGGAAGAGATATCTAGATAGAAAATGGAACCTTAGACTCTATAAGGAACCTATGGGCTGACTAACATAAATTTTGGGAATAGCATTCCCGGTCAAAATGCCCATGGCTTTTCGTCATCCCAGGAACATCGGTATTTGTCGGCTATGACCAGCCTCATAACCAGGAAACCTTCTTAAATGTTGAAGAATGAGGGATTCATAATATTGAAGCAATATGAAAAACCTTCGTCAATAATTATAAGTTTCTTCAGTCAAAGGTATTCTCTCTAGTCTTAAGGGGTAGGTTTGTTATTTTGTATGTCCTAGACCTTAGCATTAACTAGGGTACCTAGACTAACCCAGGTTTTTATACTCAGACTAACTTGGAGTAAGTGTGTGGCCCTTAGTTTGGTATTTGATCCACTGAAAATTTGATAGCTTTTTAATGTCAAGCTCATACCTATTTTTTATGATATTGCACTTTAAAGAATGTTATTTTTCATGATTTCATGCATGTACAGTGATTTTAGGTCTTTGGAGTAAAATGAGGAAAAAAGGAGTGAATTCAGAGCAAAATGAGGCAAATTGTGCATTTTTGGCTTAGAGCGCCAGATAGCGCTCTCATCGGCGCCAGAACGCACTCAAATCCAAAGAATTTAGACGAAAGAAGGAAAATGGCGCCGGACAGCGCCCTATCAAGCGCCAGATGCCGCCCTATCGCGAATTCAAACCAAATTTAATGTATTTGGCCAGATTTTGGAGGGATGCTCGAAGAAACTCTTGGGAAAGTCGGGTTTACCAGAATTTAAACTACTTTTGAGCCAAAAATTCAGAGTCTCTTCAGTGTTTTTCACTCTCTTTTCATTGTTCTTGAGTGGAGAGTCTATTAGAGGGTGTATAGGGTTTAGTGTGTGTTCTTCTTCTAAGGAGTGTAGGAGAAGAGGAAAAGTAAGAGATTTGTTTTTCCTTACTCATCTAAAGAGTGAATTGTGTGTTATAGTGGAGAAAGAAGAGGAGACAAAGGAATTTCAAGAGATTCACTTTGGAAAGAATTTGAGATAAGTTGTATTTACCTTTTTTTTGTTTGTATTACGTTGCTTTTATATATAAAATCCATCTTTCGTCATACTTTCCTCATAAGTCTTGAGTAGATTTCTTTTTCTTCCTCATTTTTATGTGATGTGTTGATGTCATGATATGGAAATGATGTGTCAATTTAATATGAAGAAATTGTGATGACCTTTTTCACTTCGTACTTCATTTATTTTTTGATATGACCAATTGAATTGTTAAAACTTGTTGTGAAACATATGTTCTGAAAGGACTATGAGTTATACAACAAAAGTGAAGGTCACATTCAATGTCCAGGACTGAGTGACGTAGTTCATAGGGGTTGGGTGAAGATAAATAAGAAAATATATTTCAATGGGCGTAAAATTGGAGAGTTTATAGTGATAGACTAAAATATCCAATTTGGTTCTAGGGTTTGAAAACTAAAGCAAGAGTTAGCCTTCAGACGTGGAAGCTCCGCAGTGACAGCCGGTATCCTCCCAGCCTAACCACGAATTTAGGGACTAAACCTAGGATTAGTCAATGTTCTTTATAGTGCTTGGAAGAGGATAAAGAATAAGAATGCTCCTATTTGGAACAATACAGTTGCATCACTGATTTATGTCACTAAATCATCATATTATCATTGGAAAAGAGGATGATTCTTTCTTGTATTTGAACGTTTGCTATAAAATTTAGTCTTGTGTTAGTTAACTGTGTTAGAAAATTAGAACGTACTTTGGTAGAATCAGTAACTGCAACAGTCTGAAAGTCCTTATGTTATTAGTAAGTGTTATAATCGTGATGTGATTCGAGTAGTGATTTATGTACTCCATTATAGAGATTGCAAACCTCCTAGTGGGATCGATAACAAGAACTCCACTAGATCCCAATATTACTTGAGTGATACATATACTTGCGTTTTGAATGTGTGACTCATTAGAAATCTAAATCAATATATAAATCTGAGTTCATAAATTTTGACATTTAAAAAATTCGCACCAGTATCTAATTTAACTAACCAAAGGTTCACAATGGATCTACCCTATATTGAGTTCTCTTTCATTATTTAACTGTGTTTTAGATGTTCATTTAAAGTTCAATATTTGCATTCATGTCTTGTTTGTTTCCTAGATTTTTTAGTCATGTTGAGAAAGCATGGGTTTTTTATGTTTTAAATTTTGTTTATATGAATCTTGATTTGTGGTGTGGAGAAAACTAAGTAGTTCTCATCATTATTTTTGTTTTATGTATTTTTGTTAGATTATTGTTTAGTTTTTGAACATGGAATAATATTAAATAAATAAGACATGAATAAGCATGAAACAATACATGAAACAACATATAGAATAAAACATGTAGAGTAACGCCTTGGATTATACTTAAAGCCGGTCGAACCGATATAAGTTAAGTTTTCAAGTTAGGTTAGTCGAGATCGAGCTAAGGTATGATGTAGTTCAACTTAATTTAGGCTTGAATTTGTCTTCGAGCTTAATTGGTCTGTCTTGGGTCGAAATTGTGTTGCTCTAAGTTTAGTTTCGGTCTACCGAGGTTATCTCGCGTTTAATCTGGGTTCGACTTCGGTTAAGATGGGCCGATCCAGTGTTGCTTAGGTTTGATTCGGATTCGACCCAGTGTTAAGCTGGGCCGACCTCGGGCTATGATCGGATTGAGTCGGGTTCGACTCGTGTTAAGTCGAGTTGATCTCGGGTTAGCTTAATGGGTTTAACTCTGGTTAGGTTTAGTAGTTTTGATCAAGTATGGTTTAGGTCCGACTTGGGTCGTTTAGTGGTTTGGATCGGGTCCGAGCTAGCACCTAGCTTTGGGTTGGGTATGAGTTAAAATTAGGTCGGGATAAGTCTGGGCGAGACCAAGATCGGGCTAGGTCTGTGGTTCGGGTTAGGTTTGTTTACTTAAGTTCGGGTTAGGATGTGGCTCAAGGCCTTCGATTCGATCGACCTAGTTTTAAGACTTTTGAATAAAAATACTTGAATTAAGGAAGAATGAGAATTTACCAGGAGGAGAGGAGGCTGACTGTAGGAGGAAGCTTGCTGGAAAATTGCTTCCCTTCTTCTTCTCCCTATGCACTTCTTCCTCTGTTAGCATTGCCCGAACCATCCTATTCCCTCTGTTGGAGACCTGTTATAAGCATGGAAGGTCGTGAGAGGACCCTCCAGAGTCATCTAATGAGGTGGAGAGCAAATAATGGAGTTCAGCCTGTCGGCATATTTTTAGGTTGTGTGTTTTATTTTGAAAAGTGGTCGCCTAACAGAAGTTGTCGGCAAATTTTTAATTTAGTTTAAATAAATAAATTGAAAAGTAGTATTTGATTTTGAAAATAATTTTAAGTTCGAAAAATTTTAAGATATGAAATCAAACCGATCTCACATCCCAAATAGTTTATATAAACGAATACCACACCACAAACCGTGTATCTATCCCTAAGGATGACACACTCGCTCGATGGTGGGGCTCGATTAAATAAACTAGAAGATTTGTGACATCCGTTTGGTCCGCGAACCAATTTTATAAGCCGACAAGTTTCCCCGCTTAATATGAAAACATTAAACAGTGGTTTATATTACCTGGGTTCTTTAAAATTCCCTATAAGGGCAAGCCCCTATAGTTAATTACATCTTAAGTGACGGAATCACCTAAGAAAACTCTCGATAATAATCAATGATTCTCGCTCTCAAGAATTTCAAAGTTTAAGGTTTTCAAAGATCGAATTTCAAGTTTCAATATGGAATGGATCAAATTTTTGGAACATTTTGTTTTGTGAATCCAAAGGAAGAAAGGTAGGAGAAATCACTCGATTCGAAGTGAACTTCGATAATTTCCCGACTATCCTATCATTTCGCTTCGAATTTAGGAAAGTCCTAATGTTTATTTAGTATTTCAATCTTGTCAATCTTAATTAATTAGGGCTTATATTTGTATGATAAAATCAAACAAATAAACTTAGAAAATGTGAGGGTTTATATCGTATCTGACGACTACCTCGGAATCCTAAGACCGTTAGGGCTTAATTTGCAATGCAAATGCCTAACGAAGAGTTGAGGATTTATGTCGCACTATGCAAGCTACCTCGAAATCCTATGGTTTAGTTATTTAATTCTAAGAAATGTTTAGCCGATGTAGCACTCAGTTTTGCCGATGACGATGGTCATGCCGCCCACCATGCTCCGAGCTCCTTGTTGTTGCAGAGGTTTAGTTTTAGAAATCATAAATCGTGGGATGAGAGAAGTGTTTTGGTTTAGAGAAAATCTTAATTTCCAAGTGTTTTTTGTGTTTTAATTAAAACAAATCTTAAAGTTGATTATAACGACACCGTGCTAAGATCCCACTGTTCCATCCTTCCGACATCGTTATTTTTATCGGATTCACTTAATCCGGATGAATTTGCTAAACTCAACCGAATGAGTTCCACACTTTCATTTAGCACCGTTGAAATCCCGTGCAAGAACACGTAGGTTACATCATCCGAGGTATTCCCGATCATCCAACAGTGACGTTTTAATTTAGTTGCAATCGTAGTTTTGTGTTCTGTTTGTGATTAAATTTTGAGTTGTTTTATATTTTCAAATGTTGTGGCGGTGAATTTTATCTTGCAATGACTTTTAACTTAATTTTGGTTTCAGCTTTGTAAAGGCTATCCTCGTTGTTTTATCATGCAAGAAAAGTAAAATGCATTTGCAATAAAGTAAATCGCAAAGAAAGTAAATCGCAAGAAAGTAAATCGCAAGAAAGTAAATTGCAATAAAATAAAAGCGTACTCTGAGGGTCTTCCCGTCATCCCAAGCCGCACTTAAAACACAATTAGAATATTTAAGCAAGTTCCTAGTAAAGCTAAGGGAAAGGTTATGGTTTTCTACCAAATTCCTAATCCTATAGCCTAGTCATTTCCTATGACGTCTAGGTTCTTTGTAGCTTGTTTAATGACGATTTTCTTCATCAAAGAATAATCAAATTCAATCGTTTTATAAATATCCTATCATATCGAGAAAGTGCTTAAGAAGGATCTTAAACATCTTTTCAATATTTCTATGATTGTTTTAAGTCCAAATGAATTTAATTATATAAATGAATCGATCGTCCGAGGTTTTCAAGTCTTGTTAACTCGCTCAATGAACTAGGACATTCGAATATCCTACGAGTAAAGTAACACTCCATTTAATGTTTCATTTAGAGTTACAATAATCAAAGCTTTCATGGTAAGTTAATATTCAAATGATTTCGTTTAAGCTAAAGAGTTTAAATTTGAATAGTGTTCAAGTTCGTTTTATATTTAATTTCTTTTATGTCTTAAAGTGATGTTATATTTAATTTAACTTAATTTAATTGAGTTTTAATTTAGTTTAACATAATTCAATTTAATTTGACTTCGGTGTTTAATTAATTTGATTTGATTTAACTTTAATTTAATTATTTAATTTAATTTAATTTAATTTTAATTATTTAATTTAATTTAATTTAATTGTTTAATTTAATTTAATTTAATTTTAATTTAATTTAATTTAATTGTTTGATTTAATTTAATTTAATTTTAATTAATTTAATTTAATTGTTTAATTATTTAATTTAATTTAATTATTTAATTTAATTTAATTTTAATTAACTTAATTTAATTGTTTAATTTAATTTAATTTAATTATTAAATTTAATTTAATTTAATTTTTAAATTTAATCTTAATTTAATTTATCTTTAATTTACTTTATTTTTAATTTTAATCGAAATTAAGTCTTTTAATATTTTAAATTTGAAGTTATCATTTTAATTAAAAAATCGAGTATTAGTTGATATAATTAATTTAGGGATTTTTTAAATTAAAGAAAAAAATCTCTTCCTAATAAAGATCCCTTATTTTAATAATTCCAATTTTATTATTCTTCCAAATTTAATCTATTATTTAATTAAAGTTTAATCATTTTAAAATTATTTAATGGGTTTCTACCCTTTAATTATTTAAATTTCAATCATCCAAATCAGATTAGGATCAAATATTTTACTTGTTGATTTTTTATTAAACCTAAAGTTTTAATTAAGGATTAAAGATTTTAATTACCATTTTACCCTTTAAGCTTAATAATTTCATAACTCACTAAATTGAACTCAAATGAACTTGAAATTTTTATGTGACTTTACTCATATGTCAATAAAGACATGAGAGGAGAAAATGTGATTTTTCTGTATTTAATTTATTTATATAATTATTTTTGGTGAAAAATAGAGATTTTCAAGGAAAATTTGATAACATGACCAAGGGAAAAGTTTCTGTCCTTAAGAAAATTAGGGGACATTCCTAATGACCAGAGAAGCACTTGGACCAATTTTGGTGATTTTTTGAATTATATTATTATTTATTATAATTATTTTGAGTTTTGGAGTGTTAATTAATTTAAAAATAAGATAAATGTTGAAAAATGGATTTTATATTTTTCAAAAATCTCTCTGATATTAAGGAAAACCAGAGAAACAAATTTTGCAATTTTCTGATTTTTCTATGATTTATAATAATTATTTTAGTGAAAATGCTAGAAAATACATTTTTTTAATTTTAAAATTACCCTAGGGCTTTAAAATTTAATATCTCACTAAATAGACTTTGGAAAAATGTGGGATTTGTTCCTAAGTGATTAAAATTCAAAATGTGACATTTTGGTGAATTTTATTATTTTTGTGATTTTTATTATTTTTTAATTATTAAAAATATTAAAATATTATTAAAAATCAACTTTTTTAGAAAATTGAAATTTTAATTTTCTTGGGTTCCCCTGATATCAGAGAGGCTCCAAAACCAATTTAGTGAATTTTAAAAAATATTTTAAAAGTTATGAATTTTTAAAGTTTAAAATGGCTAAGTGGCTTAATCAACCCAATTAGTGGGGCTAACCAAGTCCAATCGACTTCAAATTTTTATGGTGGATTCCTCTGATCCTAAAGGTCAGTGGAGAATTGATTTCAAGTCAATTTGATGCCTGGTTAACTCTAATTAATTAAAGACCTATTTTAGTGTGTTTAAGCCAATTAGTGTTAACTGAGCGAATTAACTCAAGTCCTATTTTTCCTAGTAGTTCTCTCGGTCATAAAGAACATCACCAAATATTTCTAGAATTTATTTCACAACATGCTAATTTTTGAATTAAAATACTCAAAACAGCGAATACGCATTTGAAAAATAAATAACTTTTCACAGAGATGGCTCTCCGACCTCGAAAATTCGTGGAATGTTCCCAAGTTCGAGGCTTCAAAAGCCCTATGGTCTCATGCCATGGTGAATTGTATACATGCATGGAGAATTAAATGTATGCAGAGAGTAAATAAATCATAAAAAATAAAATACTTAATTAAATTAAATGATTTCTTTTCCACATTATTCTCCTCTCGTTCACCGAGCAAGAGGGTATTTTTATTTTATTTTTGTGATTTTTCTACACAGAGATATGAATTTTCGAAGTTTAGTGGAATTAAATAAATAGAAAAATACCCTAATTTTCTATTTATCCACGCGGCGCCGCGTCAACCTCGGCAACTCCGAAACGCCGCGTGTCGCGCTCCCATTCGACGCCGCCATCCGAGTCGCGCAGCCCGGCCCCGCGGTTCTCGTACCGTCTCCCGGTCCGACGCAATCCCGGCCGTCCGTGCGCGCGTGTATCGAATGGACTCGCATCCGTTCATCGTCCCCAAGTGTTCTCACCCGAGAGCCGTCCACACTAAATCCCTAAGATCTCACTCGATTCTCAATGGATTTTCATGTTCTTATGCTCTATGCGATTCGCTCTCAAGAGACGAACACATCTATACCGCTAACATGCATCGAAACTAAGGCATTCGAAATGGAGAATCTCCGTAGCTCGGGATGGATAGTTAACTCATACCTTAGCTCGCAGAAGTGCGGCTTCAATCCGAGAGTTGTTGCACCTTCGATCGGGTCCCAGCAAGCTCCGCATGAAGTCTCCCGGTCTCGGTGAATCGCCTAGCCTATGAAAGTGACCACGCCCGATCACAAAGCTTCGGAGGCCGGAGCAACCGGGTGGCCCGGAGATGGGGCTTTCAGTGGGAAACTTCTCCTCTCGGTCCAGCTGAAGGTGTAGGACCGACCAATTCGAGGATTGGCTCACCGCGGCAAAGTGTCCCGGTTTCGGTGGAATTTCGCCGAGAAATCGGGCTCGTTGGCGGGGATTGTGGCAAATCGACACCTGGGATCAACCGCTCTAAGGATGGTGAAGGGTTTGAAACAATTTTGCGCAGTTTCGGCAAGGTTTGTGCTCGGCTCTCCTTTGGCCGAGAGGGTGAGGGGTTTAAATAGAGAGGGCGGAAGGCCTCCCTGCGGGAGTTAGTGGCTCGGGATCACCGCTCCTGCTGAGGAGAAGATCAGCCACGGTGACCACTGTGGATGTGGGCACCAAGAAGTGAGAATTTCAATGTCGGCTCACATGTGAGCTCTCGGCCATGGTGTTTTCCGGCTGGCCTGGTGGCCGGCCGGCCGTGCATGGGTCACCCTCAAGGTCGTGGGTCGGACTGAGGTCTGCGCAATCAATCGGCCATGGACATGTGTAAAGGCTTTGATCCAAAGTGGAATGGGGCATGGCTGGATTTGGACCTAAATGGGTCAACCCACCCATTTGGGCTAGGTGCACCACCCAAGGCCTGGTTTAGGCCGAGGAGAAAGTGATTTGGATCACTTGATAAGTGGGGTCAAGTCACAATCCAAGTACAATTAAAGCTTAAGCATGGTTTAGCTGGAATCATGTAAGTGGTTAACCACCTTTAGGAGTTAAGGAAAGAGCCTCCTCCTTTTGCCCAAAATGGCATGGTGACATGTAAAGAGGCCTCATGGCTTGCATATGGCTTATGCATGGCTCCATGGCTCCATTTGGCTTCGGGAAAAGTAAAGTCAATTTCATGGAAATGGATTTAAGGAAAATTTTGGTATTTAGGGGTGATTTGGCATGAGGCTTGATTTGGAATTATTTGATGATGAATTTAGGACTTAGGGATGATTTTAATTGAAAGTATGATGAGGGGAAATGTCATATGGGCCTTGGAAGAATTTTGGGCTTTTTTGAAAAGGTTTTAGACGGCTTTTAAGATGGATTAGGAAAGTGGGTTCTCGAATTTTAAAATGGATTTTGGGATGAAATTTTGTAAAGAGGTTGGGCCAAATAATTATTGGGTTTAGCTCATGGATGTGTCATGAGTGACTTGAAGCAAATTTGGGGTAGTTTGGACTTGAATTGGGTTGGATTTCAATTCTTTTGGTGAATGGGCCAATGTAGGTCAAATTGGGCTAACTTGGGCCAATGTTGGGCTAGGGTTGAAATTGATGTAAAATAAATATTAAGAAATGTTTATGGGAGTGTTTCAAAGAGGTTTTGGCTTTGGTTGGGTTTTAATTTTGGGGTTTGGGCCTATTCTGGGTTAGATTTGGGTTTAGGTCAAAATCGGGCTTTTTGATTTTGGGTTGAATTTCGAGTGGGGTTTGGGTCAAAATCTTGGGCAAATCATGTTAGTGTTTTGTTTATGAGGATGTTAAGGAAGGTTTAGAAAAGATTTGGGGTTAATTGGAGTTGAATTGGGTTAGTTTGGGCTGAGTTTGGGTCATGGGTCCAAATTCGGGCTTTAAGGCCCAAAGTGAAATCGATCCAAATGTCAATCAAATTGACTTGGATTTGGTCTAAATTGGTATTGGGAATGTTGAATTGAAGTTTAGAATTGAATTGGACCAAAATTGGGGTCAATTGGGTATGTTTGGTTTGACATCGGGTCCACTTTGGGTTAAAATGGGTCAATTTGGGGGTTTTGACAAAAGTAGGGTAAATTGACAAAATTGGCCCATGGTGTAGTTGGACAAAATGAAATTGGGAATATTTGGGATTTTCTGGAATTTTCTGGGAATTTTCTGAATTTTTGGATTTTTAGGCCAAGAAGGGTATTTTGGGTATTTGAGGGTATTGGGGGGTTTTCTTGGAATTTTTGGTATTTTTGGGTATGGATGATCAATTTGAGTGATGTGGAGGTGTTTGGGATTGATTTTGGAAGATTTTAGGTAATTTGGAGATTTTGCAAAAATTGGGTAATTTCATGGTTTTGCAGTGTTAAGAGGTAGTGGTCCCTGGGTCAAAAATCGAAAATTTGGGAAATTGAAGATTGGGTGAATTTGGGTGGGGTGAAATCATTTTGGTTGAGCCATGAAGCCATTTCAAGCCCATATGAGCCATGAAAGGACTCATTCGAGGCATTCACTATGTTGTTCCTAACCCTCTACCAAGCGGCTTAGTGGTTAAGGACCATCCATGTGAATCACCTACATGAGTCGTAGGTCAAGTTGGGTATGGGTGTGGTTTTAGGAAGTGTGTGGAAATGTAGTGTGTAAGTGTAGTGTATAAGTGTAATGTGTGTGTAAGTCGCCCCTTCACCGCACTGTGCCACCTGTAGGGCTCCTAAGGCCAAAGAGTCCTATAGAACTCATCCTTTAAACTTCCATATTCGATTTCAACCCTCTAGGTGATTAGGGGTCTATAGTCAAGTTTCGTGGAGTTTGCATGGAGTTTAGAAGTGGTTTGAATTTCTAAAAGGCGGGTCCCAATTCTAGTCCTCTAAGATAGCCAAAGGAAAAGCCTAAGGCTGCGATCCTAAGCACTAAAAAGAAGAAGGGAAGACCTCATCAAAAATGAGGTCAACAAATGGACTCTCAATAGGTGTGGTGAGCCGACGGAGCACACCGCGCGTATCGGTGCCGACCGAAGCGATCAACAAACCAACACGTATGTCCAAGCGACGAACTTAAGACGAAGTGAAGAGTTCTCGCCGGGGAGTGTCAAGTATATCTCTCGGAACCGGAGATTCTCGAACTCTCGCCGGGAAAGGAAAAGGAGGTGAATCCCAAATCACATGATCCGAGGGAATTTTGATTTAGATTTTATTTTGTTTCAATTTATGTTTTGATGTGCGAGTTTAAATTTTAGTTCGGAGTTTCAATTTAGATCAAGTTTCGTCAAAATTAATTTGAGGGATTTGATTTGAAATGAAAATTTGAATTTCGAGGTTTTAGATGTAACATCTCCAACCTCGAAAGAAAATCGAATCGATTAGATCGAATCGTTGCAACGAGAAGATATCTCGCAGCAAAGTGGTGTTGGATGTAAAATCCTTAACCTCAAGAGTTTGATTTCGATGTGATGTATTTCATTGCGATAGGAAAAGATCCTAAGCAATGCAGTCTCTGATGTAAAATCCTCGACCCAAAGGTTAAATTTCGATGTATTTCAAGGCAATAGAAGAGAATCCTAGCAAAGGTAGTCTTGATGTAAAATCCTCGACTCAAAAGCTTGAATTTTGATGTATTTCAAAGGTAACAGGAAGAGAATCCTAAAGCAAGTAGTCTTGATGTAAAATCCTCGACTCAAAAGTTTGAATTTCGATGTATTTCAAAGGCAACAGAAGAGAATCCTAGCAAGCGTAGCCTTGATGTAAAATCCTCGACCTCAAGAGTTCGATTTTCGATGTATGTACTCATCGCGATAGGAAATGATCCTAGCAATGCAGTCTGATGTAAAATCCTCGACCCAAAGGATTTGAATTTTGATGTATTTCAAATGCAATAGAAGAGAATCCTAAAGCAAGGTACTTTGATGTAAAATCCTCGACCCAAAAGTTTTGAATTTCGATGTATTTCAAAGGCACATGAAGAGAATCCTAGCAATAGGCAATGCTTGATGTAAAATCCTCGACCCAAAAGTTTGAATTTTGATGTATTTCAAAGGCAATAGAAGAGAATCCTATAGCAATGCAGTGCTGATGTAAAATCCTCAACCCAAAAGTTTGAATTTTGATGTATTTCAAAGGCAACAGAAGAGAATCCTAGCAAGCAATGGCCTTGGATGTAAAATCCTCGACCCAAAAGTTTTGAATTTCGATGTATTTCAAGTGTAACAGGAAGAGAATCCTAAAGCAAGTAGAGCCTGGATGTAAAATCCTCGACCCAAAAGTTTTGAATTTTGATGTATTTCAAGGTAATAGAAGAGAATCTTAAGCAATAGGTAACTTTGATGTAAAATCCTCGACCCAAAAGTTTTGAATTTCGATGTATTTCAAAGGCAACAGAAGAGAATCCTAAGCAATGCAGCCTTGATGTAAAATCCTCGACTCAAAAGTTTTGAATTTTGATGTATTTCAAAGGCAACAGAAGAGAATCCTAGCAAGCAAGTACTGGATGTAAAATCCTCGACCCAAAAGATTTGAATTTTGATGTATTTCGGCAATAGGAAGAGAATCCTAGCAAGATGGCCTTGATGTAAAATCCTCGATCTAAAAGGTTCGAATTTGAATTTGATTTCGAGACTTGAAATCTGGAAAGATTGAATTTGAGATTTGGAAGGATGAGTTCGAACTCGATTGAAATTTGATTTAAGATTTGATTTGAATTTGAAAGATCAAGTTCGAAACTTGATCGAGATCTGGATTTAGATTTTGATCGAGAATTTGATTTGAAATTTGTAAGGATGGAATTTGATCGAGATTTCGATTTGGAAGTTTGGAAGGATAGAATTTGATTTTCAAGTTTGAAAAGATTGAAATTCGATTCTGAATTTGGAAAGATTCGAATTTGAGATTTGTGTTGATTTCGTTTATCTTTTAATGGTTCAAATTTTATTTTGTTGTTTATTTAATGTTCATGTGAACTTGGTGTTTGTCATTTTTCGATTTTTTTTTTTTATATTTTCGAATTTAACAGAATGAAGTAGGATAAGATCCGGAAAGAGATCTCGATTTGAAAAAGGAAACAAGGAAAACTTAATTATCATGATTTTATTTATCTTAAGCACATTTTATTATTTTTGGGTTCGGACCCAATCACAAGTAATTACTTTCACCCGTGTTTCTTAGGGATGAAGAATTCATTCCTTCGAAACATCGGTAGCAGTAATATTTTTCAAGTATCGTCCGTCGATCGGAAGCATATGTCGTTCTCCCCGGCAATTCACTAGCCGGTAGAACCTCCCGAGTATACCGCTTCAACCACAAACGGTCCTTCCCAAGTGGGTTCAAATTTTCCTCCTATCTTGCGTGTGCAAGAATAGTCTCGAGAACGAGAACTAAGTCACCAACTTTCAAGGTTCTCGCGCGACCCGCCTTGTCATGCTTCGAACCATCTTAGCTTGGCATAGTTCTAAATTCTCGTTGCGCTCGCAAGTCTTTTCCCTTCCAAGCTTTCTAATTCTTCGAGTCGTAGTCCGGCGTTTTCTTCGTCGTGATCTTATTTCGCAATCGCAATTCCGAGTGAAGGAAGCCGAACCTCTAAAGGTAACACCGCCTCGGACCCATACACCGCGAGCGTAAGGTGTAGCTTCGAGTAGGGGTTCGAAGGTTGTCCTGCAGGCTCCATAAGGCTTCTAACAATTTCTCGTGCCAATTTCTCTTATTATCGTCCAAGGTTTTCTTTAAGATTTGAACGAGAGTTTTATTAAAAGCCTCGCCGAGGCCGTTTGCTCTCGGGTAGTAAATTGTCGAGTATCGCGCCGATTCCGTGTCTCCCGACAAAATTGTCGATTTGTGTGCTTCGAATGCCGACCCATTATCCGAGATGATCCCGCGCGGCACTCCGAAACGGCAGACAACTTGGTTCTCGAAAACCGTAAGCACGTGGTGTGCTTTCACTTCTCTAAGTGGAATCGCTTCGCCCACTCGAAAAGTAATCCGTAGCCGCAAGAATGAAACGATGTCCTTTCAAGATGGTGGTTCTATCGGACCCACTATATCCGTGCCCCAACATTCAAATGGCCACGACGCAATTGTCTGGTGTAGCACATTCTGGAGGTCGATGTAGAACCACTCCGCGCACTTGGCATTGGTGATGCCTTCGGCGATTTTCATGCAGCCTGGCCATCATCGAGGGCCAGTAGTACTCTAGTCTTTTAATTTTCATTTTCATCTTGGACCCGACCGGTGAGCGCCACGCAGTCCCGAATGCACCTCTTTAACAATTTCACGGGCCTCAAACCCGCTAGGCACCTTAGCCACATTTCGATCAAAAGACCTTCCGTACAATGTGTTGTTTATTAATGCGTAGGACGAGTTCTTTTCGATCCGATGCGCCGCCGACCTATCGTCTCGGGTAGCTTTCCCGTTCTGGCAGTAGTCTATCAATCGGCCGTCGCCAATCTTCTCGTGTTTTCCGTCACCGCCGCAACCGATTCTTTTCCTTCTTCTCGATTTATGTATCATGTCTATGTCAAGCCGCGATAGGACTCGACGTCCGCGAACCGACACTTCCACCGATTCATCTTGCAAACAGCAAATTCTTTTGCGAGACGCGGCTAAAGCATCTCGCTAAAGCATTCTCTTTTCTAGGAATTTTGTAGATTGTCACATTCTGGAATCTGTTCCAACAACATGTACGGCATACCGGAAGCATTGTTCGAGTCTTGGTTTAAAAATTCCGTATTGTCCGACGATCTCGTTGAATGATTAACCGTGAATCCCCGTAGATGCCGATGTCTCGTTATCCCCATTCGAATGGTTAATTCCAATCCCGTTATGAGGGCTTCGTATTCTGCTTCGTTGTTCAGTACACGGTCTCGTCAAGTGGTAGGAGTATCTTAACATCCCCCGCTCCGTGTTATAAAGATTAGCCCGATTCCCGCCTTACCGGCACTATCACTTGCGATTCTTCGTCTTCGTGTGCCGAAGATGCTCCGTCGAAATATAATTCCCAACGTCGATCATCGTGGTCTTCTAGGCTCATTATTTGTTCATCCTGCAGATCGTCATCGAGAGGAGATTCGGCCTGCAAAGGGTGTGTCGCGAGGAAGTCCGCTAAGACTTGTCCCTTTACGCACACGCGAGGCACGAAAGTTATATCGAATCGCAATAATATCATCGACCATCCGGCAAGTCCGCCTGAAAGTGTTGGACGAGTCATCAAGTATTGCAATGGATTAAACTTCGAAATCAAGTTGACCTTATGAGAAAGCATGTAGTGCTCGAGCTTTGAGCGGCGAAGATCGTGGGCCAAACAATGCTTTTCAATTGCGGGATACCTTACCTCCGTCGGAAGTAAACGACGGCTTAAGTAAGTAAAGAGCATTTTCTTTACCCTCATCATCGACTCTGGCTAACAGTGGCTCCGAGGAGTCGTCTCAGAGCCGCGGTGTAAAGTATCACGGTCTACTCCGAGACCGGGGCCGCTAAGACAGAGGTGTCATTAAATATTGTTTAATGTCTTCGAAGGCCTTCTCGGCATTTCTCTTCCCAAATAAATTTGGCGTCCTTTTTAACTAGTGCCGAGAAAGGCCGACACCTACCCGACAGTGCTCGAGATAAAGCGTCGAAGATATGCCAGCCTTCCTTGAAAAGATCGTAGTTGTTTTAAGGTTTCGGGAGGCGGCATTTCTAAGATGGCTTTAATCTTCTCCGGTCGATTTCAATTCCACGATGTCGGACAACGAATCCTAAGAATTTCCCGGAGGTGACGCCGAAGGCGCATTTTAAGGGATTCATCTTAAGGTTAAATTGTCTTAATCGTTCGAAAACAATTCTCAAATCATACGTGTGGTTTTCCTTTACTTTGCTTTCGATGACGACATCGTCCACGTAAGCACTCGACTTGATTGTGGATGAGATCATCAAAAATTTTGTCATTGCTCTTTCGGTAAGTCGCTCCCGCGTTCTTCGATCCGAATGGCATCACCGTGTAACAAAATACTCCGATCGGCGTTCGAATGCCGTAAGCTTTTCATCTTCTCGGAGCCATTTTTATCCGGTCGTATCCCGAAGATCCATCCATGAATGAGAATATTTCATGTGTCGAAGCAATATCGATCATCAGCCTCGGAATCGGCAGAGGGAATTCATCTTTTCGACATGCCTCGTTTAAATCTCCGAAGTCCACACAAATTCTGATCTGACCATTCTTCTTTCTGACTGGCACTACGTTGGCTAGCCAAGTCGGGTATTGTTCTTCACGGACAAATTTAGCGTCTATTAGCTTTTTAACTTCGGCTATAACTTGTTGTTCGATTTCTAAACGCATTCTTCTCGGGACCTCGTCCGACCGAACGTAGTAGGATCCACTCCTAGCTTACGGACCGCAACCTCTCGGAGCTAATCCCGGCATTTCATCGTAGCTCCAAGCAAAACAGTCTTTAAATTCCATTAATAACTCGATTATTTCTTCGGAGTCTTCTTTATCGAGTAAGGAGCTAACAAAGGTAGGTCTAGTGCTCTTCGCTAGTACCCAAGTTAACTTCCGTTAACTCATCTATCAGTAGATTCGATTTCTTCTTCGACTCTCGCGAGCGTCTCCAATTTGTAAATCTTCGAGTTCGTCCGTAGTTTCCATGCAGCTTTCATCGGACTTGCAAGTGACAACCAAGCAAAATTCCGCATCGTCAACCGACCCTACCGTGCCGAATCCGAGTCCATACTTCGAATCGGAGGACGACCGGAGTTATTCCATAACTTTTCAAAATGTTGTGATCGCCTCTCGTCCATTGTCGAGGTAAGAAACCACGTTGAATTAAATTTCGAACACAAGGAGAGTACCACTCAAAAGGTAATTCCATTAATTCCGATGAAGTGACATCTTCGAATTGTACATTATTTTCGCTTTGGAGGAAGAAGCACCACGGTAGAATTTGATCGGCTTCAGACCGTCACTACGTACCTCTTCGACCTCCATACCCTCGATCTTATTAGGATGGATCGGAGTTAGGGTCATAAGATGTACGTAGTGGTTAATCTTCTCGTACATCGATTTGTATTCTTCGTTCTTTTCATCTTCGAGGAGATCTTCGTATTGCGGCTTCTTTCGACTTATCGTTGCCGCTTCTTGCTTCGATTTCTTTTCCTCTTCGTAACTATCTTCCCAATCAACATTGATGGCCGGTTTCTTCCGTCCAATCGTCCTAGTGTCTCTACCACGGCCTCGTCCCCGCCTCGACCTCGGATGCGAGTCGTGGAGAAACCTTCACCATCTCGCCGAAGGGAGTGGTGAGTGATCGTTGGACTAGAACTTCGTGTTCTTCGTTGTCCCGAACTTTCTTTGCTTTATTCGTTACGGTGTCTCCGGAGAAGATTGTTTTCTTGGCGGTGCATAATAAGCCGCATCTTCATGGATTCCAACTTCATGTACGGAGAATGGTTGTAAGTCTCCTTTGATGCACTCGTTCCCCTCCATCGTAATATTTGATGCACCGATGCGCAGATGATGGTACCATCCCGTTTTCATGTATCCATGGTCGGCCCAAGAGAGCGTTGAACGACGTTTCGAATCGATTATATGAAATTTTGCGGTTGTCTTTGCTAAATCACCGGTTTTCATCGATAGCGTTATCGACCCGAGGGCTCTTTCTCCTTTCTCGTCGAATCCTCTTAATAACATTTTGTCGGCTCGAGCTCACGAGCATCAATTTCCAAGTATGCTAGTTGTTCGAAGACTCATTATATCGATCGATGCTCCCGGATCCACCAAAACTCGGAGAGCGTAAACTTCCCAATCAGTAATCGAAATGTACAACTGTCGGTTGTGATCCGCCGTCCCAAGTAGTAGTCATTGTCCGTGAAGGTAACACCTCGCCGTTCCTTTAACGAGCAAACCTCATCCAAGGAATCTCCGGCCATTCGAGCTAAGAAATTTCCGGATCAAGTAAGGCTCGATCGAGCTTCTCTCATCTCCTTTCGATAAGACGAGAGCATCGTAGATACTCGCTTAGCTCGGTAGTTTCCTAAGACGGCTAGCACGTTGTAGTCCACTTTGTTCTCCCCGTGTCTCGCTTCTTCTCGAATGGGTATGTCTTCTCGCCTGGGGTTGGTTCTTCGAACAACCACCGCTTTCCTTTGTCTTTTCGGACCCATTCTCGGAGGTAGAACTTTTCCACTTCTGTAGCCGACTTCGTAATTTCTTCCGAATCTAGTATCGAGTCTTGCTCGTGTTTCCTCCCGAATCGGAATGACCGGCTCTTCCGGATTATCTTCAAAATCAAGGCTCTAACTCTATCGTAACCGGAGCTCCTCGAAACTCACAGCATAGAGCCGTTGCTCGTCGAGCTCTCGTAGCCTCCTCGATGGATGCCTTCTTCGTCATTGTGATCGTCGAGATCATGTATGATTCGAGAATTGTTGTTGGTATCGAAATCGACGCCCGGATTGTCGCTAGTTACGTAATCGTTAGAAACAGATCAAAACGTAGCCAACGCCATCACCCTTATCATTATACGATCCCACCGAAGTGAGCAGATAATCATACAAAATCGAGGTTCGAGGGATTTCTCCCCCGAATCGAAACAACTATCCTAGGATAAGCAGCCTCTAGGCCTAGCCTTAGGAATCTCGGTCCCCTCTTCTTCGTCAATTTTCTTCTTCTCTTCGATTGTCTCCCGTCGAGGTGGTTCTTCTATCGCAAGTGATAAGCACCGGCTTAACATGTCTCGAACTCGAATCGAAGCTCGCACCGAAGCGGTTCGGATGTTGTCTAAAATCTTCTTCGAAGATCTCGTCCAGTGCGGTAGTCCATCCATCGTCGGCTGCATGGTGGATCTATCGGATGACGGGATCGGCTGAGATAACATCGACGGAACCTCCTTCGGGGTTCCTTCATGTACTCCTTCGGGATTGTTATATTTCCTTTCCGAAGGTTGTCGTCGAGCCAACTTTTCAAGGTAATGCAGCTTTTCTATCTTGTGCCCAAGCATCCGATGGTAGGGCAAAAGTCGGGATCACCTTTCTTGTCGACTTCCTCTGGTCTCGGGCTCGGCAACTGGAAATCCGGAGTTTTCATTAAGCTACGGAACATCTTTGCACCGCTTCATTTTCGAACGGATATTCTCTCGCTCGAAGCTCCCTCAATGTACGTTGCGGACGAGACGGTTGTTCATACCGCGAGACGACCGATAGCCGGACCGAGGTTGCCGGTAATTTTGTCGTGGTTGCCGCGGCCGTTCTGGTGGGTATTTCGTGACGGCTGTTCGCCTTCGTCAACCGCCGCAACGACCCCGCATTTCTTTTCGAAAGTCTTCACCGCTTCGTCTTGTCCGTCTTGTCGGCAAAACTTAATTGCTTCGCCTCTTCTGCAAGCTTCCGCCTTGCTTAACAACTTCTCAAAAGTCTTAATAAGGAATCCTCGAGGAGAAGTGCTATCGAGCCGTGAATGCTTTTAAGCAAGATGCCGACCGCATGTTGTTCTGCATTGCGGGTTCACACTTCATGCTTAAGTTTCTCCATCGAAGTATGTAATCCACCAAAGTTTCATTCGGCCTTTGTTTCTCTACCACTAAATCACCTATAAGGATGTGGTGCCGAGCTCCGCAAATCGCTTAATGAAGAGGCTCTCTAGCTCGAGAATGTCTTTGCTGCATCCGTCGGCACTCCCGCATACTCGCCGAAGGCGATTCCCGATGCATCGCTAACGAACCGTCGGAAGAGTAGCGCATCGCTCCCGCCGCATTGCAACAACCGGCACGAAAGTGTGCAACATGCCGTCGGGGTTCCCTGCTCCGTCGAAGGTCTTAAACAGAGGTGGCACGAAGCCCTTCGGTATCGGACATTGCCGACTTCTTCCGGCAAGGCCTACCCGTCCGAATAGATGTCCCGTTCTTCGATCGTGCTAGGGCTTCTCGCACTCGCCGTTCTACCAAGTTCTTGATATCCTTTTCGTGGATCATACTTTGTGTTGTATCCTTTTTCACTGGTCATCCCCATCGACGGATGTAATTTCCTTCCCTCCGTCTACGATGTGAATGACTTCGGGGGTGTCTCTCTATGTGGCTGTACTCGACTTCGGAGAGTGGCTAGAGCTATGGCCATCTCTTCCATCCTCTTCGCCATTCGAGCGATCGTGTCGTCCTTTTCCTCGAAGCCGTCTCTTCATCAGCTCCGCTCCTCTCTTCTGCGGCCGCAGGAGCACCTCGAGAAGATGATGAAGCTCGTGTCTCAACCATGTTGATTTCTCGCATATTCGTTGTCCATGAATTCGATGAGTCGATCTCATCTCCGAACTTTTCTTCTCTTTCTTTTGCCAACCGTCGGATGTCGGTTCTCAACTTTTCCATGGCATCTTCTAGCCGAGCTTTCGTGCATTCTGTGGTTGTCATGCGATGGTCAGCCGGTCCTTTTTTCACGAGTCCCCTTCATCGCAAGAAGCACTTTCTTCGCATTCCGCCTCCCGGCGAGACTTTCTTCTGGGCCGTCGTTTCGCCTCAATCGCCCCGTAGTGGGACGCCACACCATCCTTCTAGCAGCAGAAGGTCTAGCGACCGCATGGTCTATCTACCAAATGCCGGAAGGTGGTATCCTCCCTAATCCGTAACCCCGATACTACGACAGTGCGGCTAGCCTTCATTCTCTCGCTTGGCTTTTCTATCATGACGGCGGGTTCTACTCGAGGCCCAAGACGGGATTCGACCGGCACCCGCCCTATCCTTCGTAGAATTTCCGACACGGGCAGCTTTTCCTTCCTGCTAACTTTTCTACCAAAGTTCAGCAACGAGCAAACGGCGTAGTTCCGATTCTTTTCGCGGCTATCGCCGTAGTATGCGGCCGTGGTAATGTGGCAAGAATCTTTCGAACATTCTCTTCATCCTCCGCGGCGGAGAGGGATGGAACCCGCTTCCTCCCAAAAGTGGTATGTAGTCAGCAAATGGTGTATATTCTCGGTAACGGTGTATATTCTCGGCAACTCCGGAATTTCCTCCAGAAGGCAACTCGCAGTCTCGGCTTCCGGCGATCCTTCTATTTCTATTTCTTCTTCGGGTCTTTGTCACGAAGGAATCTTCGAACCGACCCGATTTCGAAGACGAAGGTCTTACAGAAGATCCGTACCCTCCACGGTAACAGTGTTTATCATAGTTCTCGGATTCCTTTCCCTTCGATCTGCGTAAGTCGGGGTAGGTGCGTAAACAACTAGACCAAGGGGGTAGCGAGAACAGCTCCTCCCATGGACACCAGCGATTCTCCTAGCTCCGGACCCTTTCGCAGTGGAGGAAACTCTGGGTCGACCTAAGGTCAACTCGCGCGGGTTCCTCGCCTTCGATACCTTGTTCGTCAGCTGCAAAGAGGGAGACGTCTGGTGACCTCGACGTTCGTAGCTCAAATCCTCGTCCAAATCGGATGACCTCATCATTGTCGGCGCTTCATCCTTATGGATACCGAAGTCCAAATTCGTCGATGAAGGAGAAAATCAGCTTCGGGGCTTCCATTTCCGCAGGTAGATTCGGTCATCGGCCTCAAGTTATGCTTCTTTTCTTCGAGACGAAAAGAAAGGAATCGAAAAGAGTCCGAACTCATTTTTTGTTCATGTATTTATAAGAAGGAATTATTTGTTAAAAGAATCATTTATTGGAGGGTTTTGTTTATTTAGAACGGAACGTTCAAAGGTGTAGAGAAGGTAAGGAAACCGATTCGTAAAGGAAAAGAAAGTCTTAAGCAAGACTTCCCGACTCGAAGGATCACTCCTAAACTAACACCTATCGGGGTCCACCCCACCTCGTAAATGAGGTAAAAGGATCTCGAACCTCTCGTTTAGGGGTGTCTAAACAAGCGGCTCCTAAATCCGAGAGAATGTCGGCTATACTTGTTCAAGATAGAAATGAACATAGTATTCCAACGGAAAGAAGGGTAGCTCGATCCATTAGTGGACATGGATATACTACCGATTTTTGAAAGCGAATTATTTCGATTATAATGGAGAGAGGAATTCTCCTCACGGAGTCGCCGTAAATCCCGTCGGCATATTTTTAGGTCGTGTGTTTTATTTTGAAAAGTGGTCGCCAACGTAAGTTGTCTGCAAATTTTTAATTTAGTTTAAATAAATAAATCGAAAAGTAGTATTTGATTTTGAAAATAATTTTAAGTTTGAAAAATTTTAAGATATGAAATCAAACCGATCTCACATCCCAAATAGTTTATATAAACGAATACCACACCACAAACCGTGTATCTATCCCTAAGGATAGACACACCGCTCGATGGCGGGCTCGATTAAATAAACTAGAAGATTTCGTGACATCCGTTTCGTCCGCGAACCAATTTTATAAGCCGACAAGTTTCCCTCGCTTAATATGAAAACATTAAACATGGTTTATATTACTCGGGTTCTTTAAAATTCCCTATAAGGGCAAGCCCCTATAGTTAATTACATCTTAAGTGACGGAATCACCTAAGAAAACTCTCGATAATAATCAATGATTCTCGCTCTCAAGAATTTCAAAGTTTAAGGTTTTCAAAGATCGAATTTCGAAGTTTCAATAGGAATGGATCAAATTTTGGAACATTTTGTTTTGTGAATCCAAAGGAAGAAAGGTAGAGAAATCACCGATTCGAAGTGAACTTCGATAATTTCCCGACTATCCTATCATTCTGTTCAATTTAGGAAAGTCCTAATGTTTATTTAGTATTTCAATCTTGCCAATCTTAATTAATTGTGGCTTATATTTGTATGATAAAATCAAACAAATAAATCTAGAAAATGTGAGGGTTTATATCGTATCTGACGACTACCTCGGAATCTCTAAGACCTAGCAGGCTTAATTTGCAATGCAAATGCCTAACGAAGAGTCGAGGATTTATGTCGCACTAGCAAGCTACCTCGAAATCCTATGGCTTTAGTTATTTAATTCTAAGAAATGTTTAGCCGATGTAGACTCGTGTTTTGCCGATGACGATGGTCATGCCGCCCACCATGCTCCGAGCTCCTTGTTGTCGCAGAGGTTTAGTTTTAGAAATCATAAATCAGTGAGGATGAGAAGTGTTTTCGCTTTAGAGAAAATCTTAATTTCCAAGTGTTTTTTGTGTTTTAATTAAAACAAATCTTAAAGTTGATTATAACGACACCGCTAAGATCCCACTGTTCCATCCTTCCGCATCGTTATTTTTATCGCATTCACTTATCCGTATGAATTTGCTAAACTCAACTCGAATGAGTTCCACACTTTCATTTGCACTCGCGTGAAATCCCGTTAAGAACACGTAGGTTACATCATCCGAGGTATTCCCGATCATCCAACAGACGTTTTAATTTAGTTGCAATCGTAGTTTTGTGTTCCGTTTGTGATTAAATTTCGAGTTGTTTTATATTTTGAAATGTCGTGGCGGTGAATTTTATCTTGCAATGACTTTTAACTTAATTTTGGTTTCAGGGCTATCCTAAAGGTGGGCTTTCATCAACCGTTGTTTTATCATGCAAGAAAAGTAAAGTGCATTTGCAATAAAGTAAATTGCAAGAAAGTAAATTGCAAGAAAGTAAATCGCAAGAAAGTAAATTGCAATAAAATAAAAGCGTACCTGGAGGGTCTTCCCGTCATCCCAAGCTGCACTTAAAACACAATTAGAATATTTAAGCAAGTTCCTAGTAAAGCTAAGGGAAAGGTTATGGTTTTCTACCAAATTCCTAATCCTATACCTAGTCATTTCCTATGACGTCTAGGTTCTTTCGTGTTTGGTTTAAGGACGATTTTCTTCATCAAAGAATAATCAAATTCAATCGTTCTATAAATATCCTATCATATCGAGAAAGTGCTTAAGAAGGATCTTAAACATCTTTTCAATATTTCTAGGATTGTTTTAAGTCCAAATGAATTTAATTATATAAATGAATCGATCGTCCGAGGTTTTCAAGTCTTGTTAACTCGCTTCGCTGAACTATGACATTCGAATATCCTATCGAGTAAAGTAACACTCCATTTAATGTTTCATTTAGAGTTACAATAATCAAAGCTTTCACGGCAAGTTAGTATTCAAATGATTTGCGTTTAAGTTAAAGAGTTTAAATTTGAATAGTTGTTCAAGTTGCTTTATATTTAATTTCTTTTATGTCTTAGGTGATGTTATATTTAATTTAACTTAATTTAATTCGAAGTTTTAATTTAGCTTTAACATAATTCAATTTAATTTCGACTCGGTGTTTAATTAATTTGATTTGATTTAACTTTAATTTAATTATTTAATTTAATTTAATTTAATTTTAATTATTTAATTTAATTTAATTTAATTGTTTAATTTAATTTAATTTAATTTTAATTTAATTTAATTTAATTGCTTGATTTAATTTAATTTAATTTTAATTAATTTAATTTAATTGTTTAATTATTTAATTTAATTTAATTATTTAATTTAATTTAATTTTAATTAACTTAATTTAATTGTTTAATTTAATTTAATTTAATTATTAAATTTAATTTAATTTAATTTTTAAATTTAATCTTAATTTAATTTATCTTTAATTTACTTTATTTTTAATTTTAATTGAAATTAAGTCTTTTAATATTTTAAATTTGAGTTATCATTTTAATTAAAAATTGAGTATTAGTTGATATAATTAATTTAGGGATTTTTTAAATTAAAGAAAAAAATCTCTTCCTAATAAAGATCCCTTATTTTAATAATTCCAATTTTATTATTCTTCCAAATTTAATCTATTATTTAATTAAAGTTTAATCATTTTAAAATTATTTAATGGGTTTCTACCCTTTAATTATTTAAATTTCAATCATCCAAATCAGATTAGGATCAAATATTTTACTTGTTGATTTTTTATTAAACCTAAAGTTTTAATTAAGGATTAAAGATTTTAATTACCATTTTACCCTTTAAGCTTAATAATTTCATAACTCACTAAATTGAACTCAAATGAACTTGAAATTTTTATGTGACTTTACTCATATGTCAATAAAGACATGAGAGGAGAAAATGTGATTTTTCTGTATTTAATTTATTTATATAATTATTTTTGGTGGAAAATAGAGATTTTCAAGGAAAATTTGATAACATGACCAAGGGAAAAGTTTCTGTCCTTAAGAAAATTAGGGGACATTCCTAATGACCAGAGAAGCACTTGGACCAATTTTGGTGATTTTTTGAATTATATTATTATTTATTATAATTATTTTGAGTTTTGGAGTGTTAATTAATTTAAAAATAAGATAAATGTTGAAAAATGGATTTTATATTTTTCAAAAATCTCTCTGATATTAAGGAAACCAGAGAAACAAATTTTGCAATTTTCTGATTTTTCTATGATTTATAATAATTATTTTAGTGAAAATGCTAGAAAATACATTTTTTTAATTTTAAAATTACCCTAGGGCTTTAAAATTTAATATCTCACTAAATAGACTTAGGAAAAATGTGGGATTTGTTCCTAAGTGATTAAAATTCAAAATGTGACATTTTGGTGAATTTTATTATTTTTGTGATTTTTATTATTTTTTAATTATTAAAAATATTAAAATATTATTAAAAATCAACTTTTTAGAAAATTGAAATTTTAATTTTCTTGGGTTCCCCTGATATCAGAGAGGCTCCAAAACCAATTTGGTGAATTTTAAAAAATATTTTAAAAGTTATGAATTTTTAAAGTTTAAAATGGCTAAGCGGCTTAATCAACCCAATTAGTGAGGCTAACCAAGTCCAATCGACTTCAAATTTTTATGGTGGATTCCTCTGATCCTAAAGGTCAGTGGAGAATTGATTTCAAGTCAATTTGATGCCTCGGTTAACTCTAATTAATTAAAGACCTATTTTAGGTGTTTAAGCCAATTAGGGTTAACTGAGTGAATTAACTCAAGTCCTATTTTTCCTAGTAGTTCTCTGGTCATAAAGAACATCACCAAATATTTCTAGAATTTATTTCACAACATGCTAATTTTTGAATTAAAATACTCAAAACAGCAACATGCATTTGAAAAATAAATAACTTTTCATTCAGATGCGCTCGACTCGTGAAAATTCAGTGAATGTTCCCAAGTTCGAGGCTTCAAAAGCTCCTATGGTCTCATGCCATGGTGAATCGTATACATGCATGGAGAATTAAATGTATGCAGAGAGTAAATAAATCATAAAAAATAAAATACTTAATTAAATTAAATGATTTCTTTTCCACATTATTCTCCTCTCGTTCACCGAGCAAGAGGGTATTTTTATTTTATTTTTGTGATTTTTCTACACAGAGATATGAATTTTGAAGTTTAGTGGAATTAAATAAATAAAAATACCCTAATTTTCTATTTATCCACGCGGCGCCGCGTCAACCTCAGCAGCTCCGAAACGCCGCGTGTCGCGCTCCCATTCGACGCCGCCATCCGAGCCGCCAGCCCCGGCCCCGCGGTTCTCGTACCGTCTCCCGGTCCGACGCAATCCCGGCCGTCCGTGCGCGCGTGTATCGAATGGACGGCATCCGTTCATCGTCCCCAAGTGTTCTCACCCGAGAGCCGTCCACACTAAATCCCTAAGATCTCACTCGATTCTCAACGGATTTTCATGTTCTTATGCTTCTACGGATTCGTCTTCAAGAGACGAACACATCTATACGGCTAACATGCATCGAAACCAAGGCATTCGAAATGGAGAATCTCCGGTAGCTCGGGATGAATAGTTAACTCATACCTTAGCTCGTAGAAGTGTGGCTTCAATCCGAGAGTTGTCGCACCTTCGATCGGGTCCCAAGCAAGCTCCGCATGAAGTCTCCCGGTCCGGTGAATCGCCTAGCTATGAAAGTGACCACGCTCGATCACAAAGCTTCGGAGGCCGGAGCAACCGGGTGGCTCCGAGATGGGGCTTTCAGTGGGAAACTTCTCCTCTCGGTCCAGATGAAGGTGTAGGACCAGCCAATTCTGAGGATTGGCTCACCGCGGCAAAGTGTCCCGGTTTCGGTGGAATTTCGCCGAGAAATCGGCTCGTCAGGGGATTGTGGCAAATCGACACCTGGGATCAACTCGCTCTAAGGATGGTGAAGGGTTCGAAACAATTTCGCGTAGTTTCGGCAAGGTTTGTGCTCGGCTCTCCTTGGCCGAGAGGGTGAGGGGTTTGAATCAGAGAGGGCGGAAGGCCTCCCGTGGGGAGTTAGTGGCTTCGGATCGACCGCTTCCGTGAGGAGAAGATCACCATGGTGACCACTGTGGATCGTGGCGCCCAAGCAAGTGAGAATTTCAATGTCGGCTCACATGCGAGCTCTCGGCCATGGTGTTTTCCGGCGGCCCGGTGGCCGGCCGGGCCAGCATGGGTCACCCTCAAGGTCGTGGGTCGTGGCCGGAGGTTCAGTGCAATCAATCGGCCATGGACATGTGTAAAGGCTTTCGATCCAAAGTGGAACTGTGGCATGGCTAGTATTTGGACCTAAATGGGTCAACCCACCCATTCGGGCTAGGTGCACCACCCAAGGCCTGGTTTAGGCCGAGGAGAAAGTGATTTGGATCAGCATGATCAGTGGGGTCAAGTCACAATCCAAGTACAATTAAAGCTTAAGCATGGTTTAGTTGAATCATGTAAGTGGTTAACCACCTTTAGGAGTTAAGGAAAGAGCCTCCTCCTTTTGCCCAAAATGGCATGGTGACATGTAAAGAGGCTCTCATGGCTTGCATATGGCTTATGCATGGCTCCATGGCTCCATTCTGCTTCGGGAAAAGTAAAGTCAATTTCATGGAAATGGATTTAAGGAAAATTTTGGTATTTAGGGGTGATTTGGCACGAGGCTTGATTTGGAATTATTTGATGATGAATTTAGGACTTAGGGATGATTTTAATTGAAAGTATGATGAGGGGAAATGTCATATGGGCCTTGGAAGAATTTTGGGCTTTTTGAAAAGGTTTTAGATCGCTTTTAAGATGGATTAGAAAGCGGGCTCTCGAATTTTAAAATGGATTTTCGGGATGAAATTTTGTAAAGAGGTTGGGCCAAATAATTATTGGGTTTAGCTCATGGATGTGTCATGAGTGACTTGAAGCAAATTTGGGGTAGTTTGGACTTGAATCGGGTCGATTTCGAATTTTTTCGTGAATGGGCCAATGTAGGTCAAATCGGGCTAACTTGGGCCAATGTTGGGCTAGGGTTGAAATTGATGTAAAATAAATATTAAGAAATGTTTATGGGAGTGTTTCAAAGAGGTTTTGGCTTTGGTCGGGTTTTAATTTTGGGGTTTGGGCCTATTTGGGGTTAGATTCTGGGTTTAGGTCAAAATCGGGCTTTTGATTTTCGGGTTGAATTCCGAGTGGGGTTTGGGTCAAAATCTTGGGCAAATCATGTTAGTGTTTTGTTTATGAGGATGTTAAGGAAGGTTTAGAAAAGATTTGGGGTTAATTGGAGTTGAATTGGGTTAGTTTGGGCTGAGTTCGGGTCATGGGTCCAAATTCGGGCTTTAAGGCCCAAAGTGAAATTGATCCAAATGTCAATCAAATTGGACTTGGATTTGGTCTAAATTGGTATTGGGAATGTTGAATTGAAGTTTAGAATTGAATTGGACCAAAATTGGGGTCAATTGGGTATGTTTGGTTTGACATCGGGTCCACTTTCGGGTTAAAATGCGTCAATTTGGGGGTTTTGACAAAAGTAGGGTAAATTGACAAAATTGGCCCATGGTGTAGTTGGACAAAATGAAATTGGGAATATTTGGGATTTTCTGGAATTTTCTGGGAATTTTCTGAATTTTTGGATTTTTAGGCCAAGAAGGGTATTTTGGGTATTCGAGGGTATCGGGGGGTTTTCTTGGAATTTTTGGTATTTTTGGGTATGGATGATCAATTTGAGTGATGTGGAGGTGTTTGGGATTGATTTTGGAAGATTTTAGGTAATTTGGAGATTTTGCAAAAATTGGGTAATTTCATGGTTGTCGAGGTTAAGTAGTGTAGGGTCCCTGGGGTCAAAAACTCGAAAATTTGGGAAATTGAAGATTGGGTGAATTTGGGTGGGGTGAAATCATTTTGGTTGAGCCATGAAGCCATTTCAAGCCCATATGAGCCATGAAAGGACTCATTTCAGTGCATTCACTATGTTGTTCCTAACCCTTCAACCTGCGGCTAGGGGTTAAGGACCATCCATGTGAATCACCTACACGAGTCGGAGGTCAAGTCGGGTATGGGTGTGGTTTTAGGAAGTGTGTGGAAATGTAGTGTGTAAGTGTAGTGTATAGTGTAATGTGTGTGTAAGTCACTCCTTCACTGCACTGTGCCACCTGTAGGCGCTCCTAAGTGCCAAAGAGTCCTATAGAACTCATCCTTTAAACTTCCATATTTCGATTTCAACCCTCTAGGTGATTAGGGGTCTATAGTCAAGTTTGTGGAGTTTGCAGGAGTTTAGAAGTGGTTTGAATTTCTAAAAGGCGGGTCCCAATTCTAGTCCTCTAAGATAGTCAAAGGAAAAGCCTAAGGCTAGATCCTAAGCACTAAAAAGAAGAAGGGAAGACCTCATCAAAAATGAGGTCAACACAGCCGGACAGTCAGTGTGCCATGGACCACCGCTGGCGAAAGGGTGCGACGATTCATAGCATGATCTGTGGATGAAGGCTACAGATCGCTGATTCGGCTTGCCGAGCCACTCTGGGTGTGGTTACGCCTGCACTGCGCACTGCCACATCGAGGTACTTTAGGTCATGGTCACACTCAGGCTTGGTATGCCCATTTCAGGCCAAAAAATGGGCAGGGTGTCCTTTTCGCCAATTTCAGTGTGCCAAACCATGAGGTGGTGTCTGTGCGAGTCCTATGTGACA